>JADRCD010194339.1:0-58136 GCA_019843815.1 Montemys delectorum | reverse complement strand
AGATAGATAGATAGATAGATAGATAGATAGATAGATAGATAGATAGAGAGAAAGGGAAATGGTTAAGATGAGTTAAAGTCTAACACCCCAACAATGATCAGCTATGAATAGGAAGTCCAAGAATCTAGTAGTTTCTCATTTGCCTAAGGCTAATTTTTTTTCAACTGGTCTTCTGTAAAGGCAGATTCCAACAGATGTGCTGGCAAGTAAATGCAAGCAGGTGAAGAAGAGTGAATCTTCTTTCTTCCAATGTCCTTATGTAGGCCTCCAGCCGAATGTGTGGCTCTAATTAAAGGTGTGTACCATCATGACTGGATCTGGGACTTATTTTGTCCTAGGCTGACCTTGAACTTCTTGCTTTATTCTTCTATAATTAAAGGCATGTACTACCTTGCCTGGATCTAAGCTTTTGAAAGCCACTATGCCTCAGGATCTCCTTGCCAAGATCCAGGTCAGAAGTGGTATTTCTGAGGCCTCCAGTTGTACTATGTCCAATTTTATGGACCACCAAATTGGTTTCCTGAGTGATTGTACCAGCTTTCAATCCCAATGGCAATGAAGGAGTGTTCCATTTTCTCCACAACAACGCAAGCATCTGTTGTCACCTGAGTTTATGTTCTTAGATATTCTGATGTGTGTAAGGTGGCATCTCAGGAGTTTTTTTTTTTTTTTGATTTGCATTTTCCTGATGACTAAGGAAGTTGAATATTTCTTTAAGTGCTTCTCAGTCACTCAGTATTCCTCAGTTAAGAATTCTTTGCTTATCTCTATACCCCATTTTTTATTGATTTAAGTTTTATTGCACTATGATACAAATCCTGGGTATATCCAGAGGATGCTCCAACATGTAATAAGAATACTATGTTCATAGCAGCTTTATTTATAATAGCCAGGAAATGGAAACAACCCAGATATCCCTCAACAGAATAATGGATACAGAAAATGTGCTACATTTGCACAATAGTGTAGTATTCAGTTATTAAAAACAATGAACTTAGTAAATTCTTAGGGAAATGGATGGATCTGAAGAATGTCATTCTGAGTGAGGTGACACAATCACAAAAGAACACACATGGCATGTATTCACTGATAAGTGGATATTAGGCCAAAAGCTACAAATATCCAAGACACAATCCACAAACCACAAGAAACTCAAGAAGAAGGAAGACCAAAGTGTGCATACTTTGATCGTTCTTAGATTGGGGAACAAATTATCCATGGAAGGAGTTGTAGAGACAAACTATGGAGCAGAGACTGAAGGAAGGACAATCCAGAGACTGTCCCACCTGTGGATACTTCCTGTCATGCGCACAGGTTTCCTGCCAGCAAGAAATCACGGACAGACACACAGATGACAGACAAGATCCTCTGCAGCCATTCTTTATTACATCTTCCAGAGGGCGACCCCCGACACCCCAAAAGCACTGTTTATATATGCCCTGGAGTGGCATGCTCATCTCTGATTGGCTGTTTGCTCAGGAGCACAATACGCCCGGGCTGGCTCGTGACTTGGTGCGCTCTGTCCCTAGGCACATGCACAGTTTATCTGTAAACTTGGGAGAGCACCAGATGTCAACGCCATCTGCTGGCTATCACTGCTCACTGCGGCTTCTTACAACTTCCCATATACAATCACTAAACCCTGACACCATTATGGATGCCAGCAAGTGCTGGCTGACAGAAGCCTGATGTAGCTGTCTCTTGAGAGGTTCTGCCAGTGACCTACTAATACAGAAGTGGGGGCTCACAGCCATCAATTGGATTGAGTACAGGGTCCCCAAGAGAGAAGCTAGAGAAAGGACCCAAGGAGCTGAAGGGTTTACAGTCCCAGAGGAGGAACCCCAATATGAACTAACCAGTGACCCCAAAACTCCCAGGGACTAAACCACCAACCAAAAAGTATACATGGTGGGACTCAAGGCTCCAGCTGCATGTGTAGCAGAGGATGACCTAGTCAGTCATGGGAGGAGAAGCCCTTGGTCCTATGGAGACTCTATACCCGAGTGTAGGGGAATGCCAGGGTTAGGAATCAGGAGAGGGTGGGGTGGTAACCAGGGGAATGGGGAAGGCAATAGGGTTTCTTCTCAGAGGGGTAACTAGGAAAGGGGATAACATTTTAAATGTAAATAAAGAAAATATCTAATAAATAAAAAAGATCCAGGTCAGAAACTGTGTCTTCCAGCCTCAATATCTAGATGACAGTTTACCCCTTAAATTCTAGATTGTAGTTCATTCCAAATACACTCAAATTGACATCCAGGAATATCCCTTACAATCTACCCCTTGTCAATTAGACACAAATTATGTCTCTTGTCCACATGAAACGACTACTAGTTTATGAATACCCCTAACCTAATATAACTATTCCTCATACAATCCCAAACATATTTGTAAATTTATAATGGAGTAATGTTTCCTAGGAACATTCTTATTTCATCACAACTTAAATACCCATTGATGTTAAAGAAATTTAAGGAAAGCACAAATAGGTGTACAAATGTGTTTTTAACAACAACAACAAAGAAAACAGAAACATTTGTTTTTCTTTATGATCCTTGTTTCCTCTACTGGTCTTGTAGCCTTAGATGGTATTTATAACCACCTTACTCTACTACTCATTCTGTATTTTATATACCCTCTGCATCCATCTCAGCAGGTCTTGGCTCTTTTCCTGGAGGAATGACCCATAAGTTCATTCGTGATGGGTCTGTGTCCTTTGTCACCCTGCTAGGATTAGGCTGTTGTAGTTTCCCATTGACTTTATTCATAGGACATGGTAGTACTAAGAGATGTCCCAATGGATCTTATGCTCTCCAGACATAATCCTTCTTACCTCGATTGTGGATAGGTAATCCATTTTCCCTATGGTAATGTGGATCTACCACCCCTCCTAACACTTCTATTCCTTTCTTAGCCTGTTGACTAAGGGGCTTTAGAATCCCAAAATGACAAGGGAATTCTTAGCTTCCAGTTCAATGGAATATTTGTTGTGGCCTCAGGTAGGAGCACTCCTCCCTCCCGAACTAAATTATCTAGGTCAACAGAAGTTAGCATTGAGGGAAAGGGAGGCAAAAATTTTCCTTAGAAGGTCACTAGGAGTGATAATGAGTGGATCTTTTCCCTTTCCCATCCCTTGATTTCTGGACCCCTGGATCCAGGCTATGGGAGAAACTGTACCATATGTTAGATGCTGATTAAAAGTATATATTTTCTTCTGAAGAATTCTGCTTCAGCCCTCCATGGTGGTGCCAACAAATTGGTGTTGTAACTGTGTCTTCATAAGGTCATTCAATCTTTCTACTGAGATGCTAAATCTTTTAACTTCGGACTCCATTTTAAAGAACCTGATCCAGGTTTGAACTCAGGTAAACCAACAGGCTGATACCTAACATTAGTTTCCATGTTACCCCCATCCCCAACTAAACCTGAATCTAACTCCAATCTATAGGCTACAACAAGCCCAGAGTTTCCAGGTTACACCTTCAACATGTCCAGTGTCTCCAGGTTATTCCCACAACAAACCTGCACCCCAGGTTACAAGCCCAACCCTTGTCTAATCAACACCAATGCAGAGGGGTGCAGAAGTTAAGGTTATGATATGGTGCCCAGCATAAGACAATTGTGCTAAAGGCCATAATAGCTTTCCAGTTACATGCTTACCCACATACTCCCTGCTTGCGCCTTACTATAAAGCCTTGTCCTGATAGACATTTGGGGCTCCATCACCACCAAAACCATGCTGCGTGATGGTGATGTATTGGGGGGGAGTTCAAGTAAGCTCAAATATAATAAAGACTCTGCTGTGAATTTCATGAGATCAGCTCCTACATATGTTTTGGGGGATCACTAACATTTCCCTGGCACATCATTTTCAGACCAGCTGTTTCAGGCCTAACTATGTTAGTCCAGTGGATTCCATGATCATGAGCACACTGTCATTCTACTTTGGCTGGGAAATGAGTTCTTTGGTCAGAAGCAATAATGTGTAGAATACCATGACAATGGATAATGTATTCTGTAAGTCTATGGGAGGTGGTTTTTGCAGAAGCATTGTATGTAGGAAAGGCAAATCCATAAATACAATATATATCTACTTCGTTAAGATCAAAATGCCCTTTTAATAAAGGAAATGGAACCTGTCACCAGGTTGCTGGCTGGTCACCTCAAGGAAAGGTGCCATATCCGGGGCTCAGTGTTGATCTCTGCTGTTGGCATTTCTGGGATTCAACAGCAGCTGTAGCCAGGTTAGCCTTGATGAGTGGAAGTCTGTATTTTTGAGCCTAAGGATATCCCTATGTCACCCACCATGTCTACTTTTTTCAGGTGTTCAGTGGGCAAGGACAGGGATGCCTGGGGAAAGGAGATGACTGTCCAAAGAAAGGTTAATCTTATTCGCTTGATTATTGAACTACTCTTCAGCAGAAATAACCTTTTGTTGTGAACATTTACCTAGGACACAAATATCTTCACATCCATGGACCATTAGGAGAGATCTATCCACAAACTTCTCCAGATGTCTTTCTAATCAATTTTCCAATCATGATCTTTCCAAGTCCCTGATCATCCAGCCAATCCATTGGCTACAACCCAAGAGTCAGTCCATTGGCTACAACCCAAGAGTCAGTGTACAGTTGTACTTCTGGCCATCTCTTCTTTCAAACAAATTGTAATACCATGTGTACTGCCTTAATTTCTGCCCACTGTGAAGAATTTCCTCCAACTGTATCTTTCAGGGACTGTCCCTGAAAGAGGTTGTAATTTTGCAGCTCTCCATTTCTGGGTGGTGCCTACATAACGTGCAGAGCAATCTGAAAACCAGGTCCTAGTCTTCTCTTTCTCAGTCAGCTGATCATTAAGAACACCCTATGAGGCTAGAGGTGTATGCTTGGAAGCAAATGGCATTATAACAGGATTAGAAATCATAGGCATTTGAGCAACTTCTTCAGGTAATTTGATTGTCCCTTCAGGACCATCTTGGGCCTGATCAAATATATACTACTTCCAGTCAATAATAGACTGCTAATATGTACATCCTATTTTATGGTTGGGGGGGGTTCTGATAATGCCCAGCTCATGGTAGGCCTTTCAGGTCTCATGATAATTTGGTGTCCTATTTTCAAATGTTTAGTTTCCATTAAGGCCCAAATATGATGCAAAATGCTGTTTTTCAAAAGGCAAATAATTGTCTCCAGAAAATGGAAGAACTTTGTTCCAAAATCCCAAAGGTCTCTTCTGTGATTCACCTACAGGGGCCTAAAACAGGCCCCAAAATAGTACTTCTATTTGCCATCAACATCTCAAGTACTGCCGAGTCTTCCTTATTTTTGTATAGTAGCCTGTATGGCAGCTTGAACCTGTTGAAGAGCTTTTTCCTATTCCAGGCTCCGTACAAATCTAGACACATTCTGAATCACTTGGTAAACAGGCCTGAGTAACACTTCCAAGTGAAAAATATGCTATCCAGTATGCTGAATTCAAATAGAAACACTAAATGTTGTGATTCTATGTTGGTGGAGGGAGGGGACATGTGTAATAACTTATTTTCTCTTTAGAAGTAATATCTCCACACCACTGGCCTCCTAATTATTTTACTGTCATAGGTGGTCCTTGAATTTTCGTTGGATTTATTTCCCATCCTCTGATACACATATGTGTTGCCAATGAATGCAAAGTGGTTGCTATCAACTACTAACCTGGTCCAATCAGCATAATACTATCAATAGAGTGCAAAAGTATGATATTTCTTGGAAGAGACAGATAATCAAGATTCCTTCTAACTAATTATGACACAGAGCAGGAAAGTTAATATATCCTAGAGGTAAAACTATAAATGTATACTGTTGGCCTTAATAACTAAAAGCAAATTCATTCTCGTGGTCCTTAGGAACAGGTACTGAGAAGAAGGTGTTTGCTAGATCAATAGCTGCATACCAGTTACTAGGAGATGTGTCAATTTGATCAGGTAGCAAAACTACATCTGGCAAAGAAGCTACAATCTCTCTTACTACCTGATTTAGTTTTCACTAGTTAACATTATGGAACTGGGGAAATTGAAAGAGGATGTGTTCAGGGACTAACTAGACCTACTGTAAATTGGACATCAGTCAAAATTCCTGTCCTCCATAAGGTTTCCATTGTGGAGCATGATTAGGTTTTATACAACATACCCACATTAGCATTGCAATTTATCTAAGCCTTAAAATCCCTTCGTGAACACACAACCAAAGAATTTCAAGCATCTCCAACTCCTTTTCAGTAGGCCATCTTTTAATAAACACTTCAGCTGATCATTTAAACAAATTTCTGACACTTTTTTTTTATCTTTGTGAGCTTCCATATTAATCCTAGCATCTCCACTCAAAGAACCCATATCAATAAACTCAGCCTGATCGACTTTTATGTTGCTTTCATCATTATCCCACACCCTTAAAATCCATTTCTACACATATTCCAAAAACTTCTGCTCAAATGACTTATGAAACACATTAAGCTCCTTGGTAGTGTAGCACATTTCCTTATGGACTACACATTCTACATCTTCTCTTGGGGCCTGAATTGCCATGAATTTGATTATAGGTATTGAAGAAAGTATTGGTGGACCTTGAAGAACATCAGTATTGTCTTGCCTGGCGTTTTCTTCAAATAATTTCATTGATGGTTTAACACACTCTGAGGGATTAATTTCCTTTTGTGAAAAAGTCATTATTTCAAAGGGTGAGGCTGAGGGTTCTTCTTCCTTGGGTGAGGTAAACCTTTGAGATTCTGAAAAATGAATGTTTTTACCTTAGATTGGGTCCTCCTGGACATCCCCATCACAAGTTATAGAATCCCATTATTTATTTTTTTTTAACCTCATTCTTTGCCAATTAATGCTCTTACTTTCTGCTGATGCTCTCTGAGGCTGAAACTTGAATTTTCACTGTGATTCAACCAACATTATAATAAGGGATTCAGTTTAATTTTCTGCAGCTTGAGCTCTGTGGCTGTTGCAGAGTAGATTCTCTTCAAGAGCACACTTAGGAATTTTTATATTGTTTATTTTCATCTGGTGCATTTTATCATACATCTCATTTTTTTTTTTTGCCTGCAAAATGCATGATGTCTTTATTTTTGATAGCTGAATAGTATTTCATTGTGTAGATGTCCCACATTTTCTTTATCAATTCTTTTGATAATCACCTTCTTGTTTCCTTTTTGTACCCCAACTCCTCCCAGAGACCCTCTCTTCAATACCTACAATATCTTTTTGTCATATTTCTTATAATTATAAAATATTATAACAATAAAAATGAGTATTATAAAAGTTGTTTGATATAAAACAATCAATTTAACAGTTTTATGTAGATGCTTATCTACAGCAATACTGAAAATACATATGCTATTCTCAGTATAAATTTCAAATAACTCCAAACATATCAGCTGTATATTTCAAAATAATACATCACTACGAATATTTTCTTAAATAAACATAAATATATGAAGTCTTTTTGGTTTCTTTTTGTTTTGTATTTAGTAGAGTTTAAAATCTTGGCTTTTTCTGTGGTACAAGCCCAAAGTAAGAACAACTTTTAGACATCGGATTTGAGTGTACTAAGGCTGTACTTCAATGACCCTCAAATCACTGAAGGATTTTACCTCCATTGTAGATAAGCTGAGAGTTGATAGTTCTGCAGTGCCAAGGAATGTATTGTAGGCACAATTTTTAGATACAGAGTTCCTGCTATGGTCAAAACTATTTGACTTAAGTGAGAGACCTTATTCTCAGCCCAAAGAGAACAGGTTACATTCATTTAAGAAATGGTGTGTGTATTAAGATAGTCTATCCATAAAGTCATTCACCAACTGTTTCAATGAACAATGGTTCTGCTTGTAGGGTGGCACAGGCATTAGGTATGGGTAAGAATCTGGTTCATTTGCTGTGATAATTTGGAAAAGCATTCATTTCAGAGAAAATGTAACTTCTAAAGTCCTCTTCTTCAAAATTGATACAACAGCTACAAGTGTCAACCAAAGCATTCAGTCTCACTCTTTGTTGTTCTCTTTCCTACAAGTCACCTCCCAAGTTAATTGTCTATGTCTCCCTTCGGTATATAAATACTTTTGAAATTTGTAAGCTGTTCTGAAAACTATAGTATAGTGTGATACCATGAAATAAACAGTACTACTAATAGAAAGGCTGAGATAGGGGAAGCAAGACTTCAAGACCCTTATGTTTTACACAATAAGAAACTGTGACAAACAAGCTGAAAGTATATACAGATTGTACAATATTGGACATATTTCTCCAATTGCCAAATTAGAGAGACCATTGGAAGACAATCAACAAATTTCTAATTCCTCATATTTTGGATTTCAATCACTAAGATATGTTGGCAATATTAATTTTCATATTAAGATATTAAGAAAAGGTAATTGTCACTTCATCTTGTTTTTGTTGTAAGAGGTAGAATTAGATTTGTGTGGATTTGTTGAAAGATTACATTCATATTTCTTTCTAGGGTGTAGTTTTGCTCCTTATGTTGATGTTTTCCATTTATTATCCTTTGTAGGGCTGGATTTGTGGAAAGATATTGTGTAAATTTTGTTTTGTCATAGAATATCTTGTTTTCTCCACCTATGGTAATTGAGAGTTTTGGTGAGTATAGTAGCCTGGGCTGGTATTTGTATTCTTGTAGGGTCTGTATGACATCTGCCCAAGATCTTGTAGCTTTCATAGTCTCTGGTGACAAGTCTATCATAGTTCTGACAGGCCTGCCTTTATATGTTACTTGCCTTTTTTCCTTTACTGCTTTTAAAATTCTTTCTTTGTTTAGTACATTTAGTGTTTTAATTATTATGTGATGGGATGAATTTCTTTTCTGGTCCAGTATCTGTGGAGTTCTGTAGGCATCTTGTATGTCCATGGACATCTCTTTCTTTAGGTTAGGGAAGTTTTCTTCTACAGTTTTGTTAAAGATATTTATTGGCACATTACATTGGGAGTCTTCACTCTCTTCTATACCTATTATTCTTAGGTTTGGTCTTCTCATTGTGTCCTGGAAATCTTGGATGTTTTGGGTTAGGAGCTTTTTGCTTTTGCATTTTCTTTGACTGTTGTGTCTATGTTTTCTATGATGTCTTCTGCCCCTGAGATTCTCTCTTCTATCTCTTATATTCTGTTGGTGATGCTTGCATCTACGACTCCTGATTTCTTTTCTAGCTTTTGTACCTCCATGGTTGTCTCTCTTTCTGATTTCTTTATTGTTTCTATTTCCATTTTAAGATTCTGGATGGTTTTGCTCATTTCCTTCACCTATTTGATTGTGTTTTCCAGTAATTCTTTAAGGGATTTTTGTGTTTCCTCTTTAAGAGCTTCTAGCTCTTTATGTGTGTTCTCCTCTATTTCTTTGATGGTGTTCTTTATGTCTTTCTTAAGGTCCTGTATCATCATCATGATAAGTGATTTTAGATCTGCATCTTGCATTTCCAGTGTGATGGCGTGTCCAGGACTTGCTATGGTGGGAGATTTGGTTCTGATGATGCCAAGTAACCTTGGTTTGTGTTGTTTATTTTCTTATGCTTGCCCCCCACCCCACCATCTGGTTATCTTTAGTGATACCTGCCCTTGTTAAATCTGACTGGAGTCAGTACTTTCTGTGATCCTGGTTGTATCAGAACTCCTCAGAGTCAGGCATTCTCTGTGACCCTGTGATTCTGGGATCCTGTGACCTGGGCATGTTAGAGCACCTGGGAGTGCAGCAGATTCCTCTGGGTGTTGTCGGACTGGCTGTGGAGCTTGGGCAAAAGGTCTGATCAGGACATCAGCCCAGAGAGATCAGGAGGAACCCCAGCCACTCTGCTGGTGGAGTTCCTGTGTGCCTGGTCCCACAGGTCCCAGTTACTCCTGGTGTTGGGTCCTCCTCTTCTCTGATCCTGAGAGTGTCAGAGCACCTGGGAGGGGAGCTTCCTCTGTGTGTTGTGGGACTGGCTGTGGAGCCCCGTTTCTTTCTTTTAAAGATTTATTTATTTAGTGGATCTGAGAACACACTATAGCTGTACAGATAGTTGTGCAAATCTCATTTTTTACTAGTTGATTTTTCCTTTGATGGGTATGAAGTGTCCACCCTTACTTTATTTTATTTTATTGATAACTTTACGTTGAAAGTGGAATTTATTTGATGTTAGAATGGCTACTCCAGCTTGTTTCTTTGGACCATTTGCTTGGAGAATTGTGTCCTTGTGTTTTATTATGAGGTAGTTTCTGTCTTTGTCACTGAAGTGGGTTTGCTGAATGTAGAAAAATGTTGGGTCCTGTTTATGTATCCAGTCTGTTAGTCTATGTCATTTTATTGGGGAATTAAGTCCATGGATATTAAGACATAGTAAGGAAAGTGATTGTTGCTTCCTGTTATTTTTGTTGTTAGAGGTGGAATTATGTTTATGTGGCGATCTTCTTTTCAGTTTGTTAAAAGAAGATTGTTTTAATGCTGTTTCTAGGGTGTAGTTTTCCTCCTTTTGTTGGAGTTTTTCATTTATTATCCTTTTAGGGGCTGGATTTGTGGGGAGATACTGTGTAAATTTGTTTTTGTCATGGAGTATTATGGTTTCTTCATCTAAAGTAATTGAGGATTTTGCTGGTTATTGTTGCCTGGGATGGCATTTATGTTCTCTTAGGGATTGTATGATACCTGCCCAGGATCTTCTGGTTTTATAGTGTCTTTTCAGAAATATGTGTAATTCTTATAAGTCTTCCTTTGTATGTTACTTGGCCATTTTCCCTTCCTGCTTTTAATATTCTTTCTTTGTTTTGTGCATTTGGTGTTTTGATTATTATGTGATAGGAGGAATTTCTTTTCTAGTGCAATCTAATTGGAGTTTCCAGGCTTCTTGTCTGTTTATGGGCATCTCTTTCTTAAGTTTGGGTAGTCTTCTATAATTTTATTGAAGATAATTACTGGCCCATTAAAGTGGGAATCTTCAAAATCTTCTATGCATATTTTCCTTAGGTTTAGTCTTCTCATTGTGTCCTGGATTTTCTGGATATTTTTGATTAGTAGCTTTTTGCATTTTGCATTTTCTTTGACTGTTGTGTCAATGTTTTCTGTGTTATCTTCTGCAACTGAGATTCTCTCTTCTGTCTCTTATTTTCTCTTGGTATTACTTGCATCTATGACTCTTGATCACTTTCCTAGGATTTCTACCTCCAATATTGTTTCCCTTTGTGATTTCTTTCTTGTTTATATTTCCATTTTTAATTCCTGGATGGTTTTGTTCACTTCCTTGACCTGTTCTCTTGTGTTTCCCTGTAATACTTTAAGGGAAGTTTGTGTTTCCTCTTTAAGGGCTTCTACCTGTGTAATTGTGCTCTCCTGTATTTCCTTAAGGCAGTTACTTATGTCCTTCTTAAAGTTATCATCATCATGAGATGTAATAAATCCATATCTTGCTTTTCCAGTGTGTTAGGGTTTTCAGGACCTGCTGTGGTGGGAGAACTGTATTCTGATGATGCCATGTATCCTTGGTTTCAGTTGGTAAGGTTTTTATGCTTGCCTTTCACCATCTGGCTATCTCTGGTTTTAGTTAGTCCTGCTCTCTCTGGCTGGAGTTTGTCCCTCCTGTGAGTCTGTAAGCCTTTGTCAACACCCCTGGGAGACAAGCTCTCTCCTGGCTTGACCTGTGTACAGCAGGCTGTGGAACATCCTTAGTTCTGGGTGCAGATGGAAACTGGAAGGATCCTGTCCCACCTGCTTTACTGTTCCTCTGCCCTGTGTGCCCCTGGTCAGTTGGACACTTATTAGAGAGAAAGTGGCTATCTCACCTCTGAGCCTGAAGGAAAAAGCACTCCTGGGAGAACACTCAACTCCTGGTGGGACCTGTGTACAGAATACTGTGGAAAAGTTTTAGCTCCAGGGTACAGATGGCAACTGGAACCTCATTCCTTTATTTCATCACTTTTCCTGAGATTTACAGAGCAATGTCCATTTCTAAACCCCCCTCCAAATTGTAGAATTTTGGTAAAGTAGGTCACCTAATTCATTGCCAGTTGCAAATGATAGCTCAAGATAACCAAAAGCATCAGCTTCTAAAAGGTTGAAATATAGTTTCCACCACAGGCCTTCAATATTCTCTGAGCTCCCAGGAGAGAGAATATCTGGAGAGGTTTCACTAGTTGAAGGTACTGGTGAATTAGAAGATATTGTCAAATTATTAAGCCAGTTCCAGAGTCTTGAAAGATTAATCCTTATATTTCTGGCCCTCAAGAACCATTCCCAGCAAAAACATCAGTATTAGTCAGAGTTCTGTAGAGTCACAGAACTTATGGATAGTCTCTATATAGTAAGGGAATTGGTTATGATGACATAAAACAGTCTGTAGTCCAACTCCCCAACAATGGTCATCTATGAATGGTAAGTCCAAGGATCTAGTAGTTGCTCCTTTTCAAAATTTTAATTCTTTCAACAGGACTTCCATAGAAGCAGATACTAACAAATGTGCTAGCAAATAAATGCAAGCAGGTGAAGGAGATTGAGTTTTCCTTCTTCCAATGTCCTTATATAGCTCCTCAGTTGAAGGTAAGACTCAGAATAAAGGTGTGTACCAATATGCTTGAATCTGGGATTGGTTTTGTCTCAGACTGACCTTGAACTCAGAGATCTCCTTGCATTAGTCTCCTGGAATTAAAGGCATGTACTACCTTGTCTGTGTCTAAACTTTTCATAGCTACTATGCCTCAAGATCTCCATGCCAAGAGCAAGGTAAGAAAACTGTGTCTTCCAGCTTCAGGATCTGGATCACAGGAGAGATCTACAATACTTGAGTATAGTTCATTCTAGACACAGTGAAGTTGACAACCAGGAATAGCCATTACAGTGCAAAACCACAGATTCTTAATTCAACATATTCAATGGTCTTTATAAGTCATAAAAGGTTCTCTATCTTCCCCCTGGAATTTCTCAAGCCAGGTTTCATCCTCTGCATTTCACTTAATATTTTTTTTATTTATGCTCTGACTGAATAACTCATCTAGGTTTGACTACTCAATGGATTTTCCAAGCCAAGTTTTCAAAGTCCTTCCACAATCCTCCCCAAAACCCATGGTAATATCTGTCACAGTAATACCCCATTCCTAATGTCAAGTTACCTTAGTTATAATTACTATTGCTGTGATTTGGGATTTCAGCCAGTGGTACAGCACTAGCCAAGCAAGTGCAAGGCCCTGGGTGTGCACCTCTCTGAAAACAAATAAGATTACCATTTCTGTGTGTAGAATTAAATATTTAATATCTCATCCAAGAATTTTTACCACATCTTTGGTAGTTGAATTCCAGATTAAAAACACACTTAGCCTTTATATTTTTAATATGACCTACAGAGCACAATAGATGGGCAGCTGCCTATCCTCCATCTTGTTAGAATCTACTTTCCTATTGAAAATCCCAAGTATCACTTACTACTTACTATGTTTCATCTGGAATGATCTTTGCACCAATTAGCAGCCCAAATGACCGTGCTTGTATGGCTCAGCTAACACTTGGTAGCTTCTCCTTTCTCTCTCCTGCATGTTATTCTTGTTCTTGTTCCCAAGCCTGGGAAATCTAAACCCCATCTATGTCTCTTTTTCTCAACTATTGGGTGTTGGCATCTTTATTTATCAACCACAATTAACTGAGGGTGGTGTTACCCATTGTCTTACATACAGACCCTCTCATATTTGAGGCAACTAGTCCTGGAGGCCACAAATTAATATTAGAATACAATGAGCATTATGCAAACCTACCACAGTTGTGATGAGAAACTCTAACCAAAACAACTTGAGCAGGAAACAGTTTACATGGTTTATACTGCCATCTCATAGCCCATAATTGAAGGAAGTAAGGACAAGAACTAAAACTGGGCAGGAACCTGGAGGCAGGAGTTGCCACAGAGACCATAGAGTGGTGCTGCTCCCTAGACTACTCCTCATGTCTTGCTCAGCCTCTTTTCTTATAGAATCCAGGACTATCAGTTCAAGGATATCACCACTCATAGTGGGCTGGGCCCTCAGAGATAAGGACAGCAACTCATCAGTTCAAGGATATCACCACTCATAGTGGGCCGGGCCCTCAGAGATAAGGACAGCAACTCACCCACAAAAGCATCAACTGAATATGTGCCCTGTTTAAAAGATATATTTATATTTTATAATATAGAAAAGAGACAGAGGGATTATCTAGCCAGCAACTGGCCCAGATTGAGACACACACAATGGGGAAGAATCAATCCCTGACACTATTAATGAAATGATTTTATGCTTTCAGACAGGAGCCTAGTATGTTTTTACTCTGTGATGCTCCACTCAGCACCCAACATAAATAGATATAGAGATGCACAGCCATATATTAAATGGAGCTCAGCATGCCTTGTGTAAGAGTTGGGAGGACTGAACAACCTAAGGAGAACAAGGACTCAACAAAAAGATCAAAAGTATCAACTAACCCGGACTTTTGGGGACTCCCAGAAACTGAAACCACCAAGAAAAAGGTGAGTATTGGCTGGAAATATTATGCTGCACACATGTAGTAAAAGTTCAGCATTTTATATTTTGTGTTTTCGTAGACCAACGTGTCATTATTTTTAAAGGTATCTTCTATGCTGAGATTTTTTTCTTCTATCTCTGGTAATCTGCTGTTAATGTTTGCAGCTGTAGCTCCTGAACTCTCTCCTAAACTTTCTATTTCTAGGGTTGCAACCATTCATGTTTTCTTTATTGTTTCACTACAATTTTTAGACCTTGGACCATTTTGTTCAATCCTTCCCCTGTTTGTTTATGTTTTCCTGTATTTTTAAGAGATTTATTTTTCCTCTTAAGGGCTTCTACCTGATTACCTGTGCTTTTCTGTTTTGATGTCAGTAGGTTATTTATATCCTCCTTAAGAGACTCTATTATCTTCATGAGATATAATTTTAGGTAAGGATCCTAATTTTCAGGTGTATTGGGCTATCCTGGGCTTGCTCTTGTGGGACAACTGGTGGGTTCTGATGGTGTAAGCAGGAGTCTGAAGGTATATGTAGGATCATTCTTAGTTTATCCAGTCATTTACCAATAGGATAGCATGCTTATGCCTGTCATTTCCTCTTCACTGGAAACTGAAGATCTCTAATATTACAGAGTAAGGGAATTAAGACTAAGTGTGGTCTTTTACACCCCAGAGTAGAATGTAATGATTCATTTTGGAAACATACATGAATGAATGATAAAAAAAAAACCCTAGTTTCCTCTGAATTTTATTTCTTGTTTAAAATATTTGACACAACAGTAACGGTACTTTACCATTTTTAATCATTCTATGTATTTGAAATAATAGAAAGATTTTTAAGTTACACTAATGTATTTTGTGGAGGCTATCATTGTGGAGTATACATGGAGGTCAGAGGTCAACTTTGGTAGCTGGTTCTTGCCTTCCATCATGTTGATGCCAAGATTGAACTTAGGTTTTCAGGTTTGGTGGCAAGTATCTTTACTCACTCAGTCTCCTCTCTCACTCAAGAGTTGATAGAAAAAAAACCTGAGATAAAAGCATAGCTTCATACCATGACCTTAAGTCACACGAAGTAAAAAGATAACAGAACAAATAAGTATCACTGTATGATCCAGAATTCTGAAGAATATAAAAGCCTCAAGATACAATTCTGATACAACATGGGTTATTATGGTTAGGGTGGAAACAAATGTTAAAGGTTAATAGCTGGCACTGCAGATACAGGCACCTGCTCTGCAAGCCGGATGTAATGAGTTTCTTGCATAGCATCCATCAAGCAAAAGGAATGAAGATTCCTCACAAATTTCTTTTTGACCTCCATATAAGGAGGTTTGCCTTTTGCCTTTTCTTGATCTCTGGTGATAGATGCTTGGTGTCTCTGACTAGAGCTTGTTGTGCCCCTGTCACCTTGCAACTCCCCTGCAACTTTTGAGGCCTGTGCCTCCCCATAATGTCCTCATTCTTAATACCTGAATAGTATCCCATTGTGTAAATGAACCACATTTTCTGAATCAGTTGTTCTATTGTGGGACATCCGGGTTATTTCTAACTTCTGACTGTCACGATAAAGTTGCTTTGACCGTAGTGGAGCACATGCCCCTGTGGCATGCTGGAACATCTTTTTGGCATATGCTCAAGAGTGTTACAGTGAGGTCTTCAGTTAGATCTATTTTCGTAGGAACCTCCACATTGATTTCTAGATTGGTTGTATGAGTTTCCAATCCCACCAGCAATGGAAAAGTGTTTCTATTTTTCCACATCTTCCCCAACTCGTGCTGTCACCAGAGTTTTTTATTGTAGCCATTCTGATTGGTTTAAGGAGGAATCTCATGGTCATTTTTGTTTTTGTTTTTATTTCAAAGGTTTTCCCCTTTTGAAGTCTTCTCTTCTAAGACCTCCATACCATTCCCCTCACCCTTCATCTAAGAGGGTGTTCCACCACACACACACACACACTCCCATCTTCCCTTCCTGGAATTTCCCAACACTGAGGCATCTATCTCCCTCAGGCTCATGGGCCTCTCCTCAAACTCATGTGCAACAAGGCCATCCTCTGTTACATATGCAGCCAATATCATGGGTTCCTACATGTGAATTCTTTGGTTGGTGGTCCAGTCCCTTGGAGCTCTGGGAGGTCTGGCCTGTTGAAACTGTTGCTCACTCCATGTGGCTGCAAATGCCTCAGCTCCTTCAGTCTCTTCTCCAACTACTTCACTGGAGACTCCAGAGTTCAGTTCAATGGTTGGCTGTGAGTATCCACCTCTGTATTTGAAAGGCATTGAAAGAGCCTCTCAGGAGACAGCCATATCAGTCTTCCATCAGAAAGCACATCCTGGCATCCACAATAGCATTTGGGTTTAGTGGCTGTATATGGGATGGATCCCCAGATGGGGCAGTCTCTATATAGCCTTTCCTTCAGCCTCTGTTCCATACTTAATCTCCGTATTTCCTCCTGTTAGTATTTTGTTCACCCCTCTAAGAAGCACTGAAGTATCTACATTTTGATCTTCCTTTTTCTTAGGCTTCATATGGTCTATGAATTGAGTCTTGTGTATTCCAAACTTTTGGGCTAATATCCACTTATCATTGAGTACATACCATGTGTCTTCATTTTTAACTGAGTCATCTCACTTAGGATGTTATTTTCAAGTTCCATCCATTTACCTGTGAATTTCATGAAGTCACTGTTTTTAATAGCTGACTAGTATTTCATTGTGTAAATATACCACATTTTCTGTATCTATTCCTCTGTTGAGGGACATCTAGGCTGTTTCCAGATTCTAGCTATTAAAAATATGGCTGCCATGAATATAGTGGAGCATGTGTCCTTATTACATGTCAGAGCATCTTTTGGGTATATGCACAGGAGTGTTATAGCTGGGTCCTCAGGTAGTACTATGTCTAATTTTCTGAGGAACCACCAGAATGATTTCCAGAGTGGATGCACAAGCTTGCAATTCTACCAAAAATGGAGGAGTGTTCCTCTTTCTTTACATACTCACCCGTATCTGCTATCACCTGAGTTATTTATCTTAGCCATTCTGACTGGTGTGAGGTGGAATTACAGGGTCTCAGAGTCATTTTTGTTTGCATTTCCCTGATCACTAAGGACTTTGAACATTTCTTTAACTGCTTCTTGGCCACTTGAGATTCCTCTGTTATAATTTCTCTGTTTAGCTCTACATCTCATTTTTTTTATTGGATTGTTTGTTTTTGTGGAGGTTAGCTTCTTGAGTTCTTTTTATATTTTGGATGTTAGCCCTCCATCAGATCTGGGGTTAGTGAAGATTTTTTACTCCAATCTGTAGTTCACCTCTTTGTCATATTATCTATGTCTTTTGCAGTAAAGAATCTTTTCAGTTTCATGAGGTACCATTTATCAATTCTTGATTGTTAGGAACCATAATGGGATAAGCTAATAACTAGCAGGTGATCTTCTTGAGATTGCCTGCTTCAGATTATTATATAATCTGTGACAGGTTTGTTCTTATCTTGCAAGACCTTAAGGGAATTCATTTTAGGAAAGATGCCTGCTATTAATATGCTTTTCTTGTTATTATTAAACATATATAACTATCATTAAGTAATACCACACTAATTTGGAACAGATCTCTGCAGATCCTCAAAGATGTACTGAATGTAGTCATGCTACATAGACAAGTGGATGACTTCTTAAGTTTTAATGATGATGCTGTAAGAATTCCTAAATTATATCTGTGATTATTAAGATTTTTTATAATGGGACTGCTATTAGGTTCTGTTAGGATAGTCAAAACTGCATTAAGAACTCAGCTAGTCTCCCAAGTGTCACAAGTTAACTACTCTTAGATAGTAACCAGATTTTCTCCTACTCAGAGCATATTCCAAGAGATGGTAAAACAATTAACCAAATGTCATAAAAAGGGAGCTAATGATTTATTATAGATTTTAGGACAGAAGATAAAATATTGTTTGTTTATCTGTACAAAACTTCACTAATAACATAGTTATGGTTTTAAACCTTCTATGAACCTGGGGAGCTGTGATAGGTGACGGATGTTTAGCTAGATAATTACTCCTAATGGATTTATAGGTAAACATTCTCTGTTGTAAACTCTTATTTCAATTTATGATATTATTTTTTGTGTGAACTTGTGATGAACTCTATAACATGTGACCATGTATTATGAAAGATGTATGAGAACTGAGGACAAAGAGATGAGAGGTGAATACAGAAGAATTTTTTCCCTTAGAAGAATCCTTTCCCTTACTAGAATTTTTGCCCCCTTTCCCTGCTTAGGGAATTTTTCCCCTTCCCCACTTAGGATCTTTCTGCTTTTCCCCTTAGTTAACTTTCATAGGAAACTTTTTAAAACTTAGTAATAAATAGTACAATCACTTTTCTAAGAGTCCCTTTTCTTCCTGCTATTTCTGAAAATCAGGCTGAAAGTTACAGCAGAGCAGTTCCTGCTCAAATAGTATAAAGGCTATTTACGCAATCCTTTGCTTTTTTTAGAAAGAGGTGCTAAATGCCAGAAACTACAGTTTCTTGCCTCAGAAGATCATGGAAGGCAGGTAAGCTACACTAGCAAGGTAACTTAGACTTAGATAAGTAAAGGTTTTATTATTATACAGCTACCATAAATATTTGTATGACAAAGTCTTATGCCCGTATCTCATAAGACAAAGTCTTACCATCTGCCAATGCTCTTTCCCCTCCTCTGACAAGAAAGAAGACCCTCACTGGGGCTGGTCATAGAAGCAAAATACAAATCAAAGCTACTTTGAGATTCCATCTTATAACTATCAGGCTTTAATTTCTTTCTTTTTATCTTTTAATTAATTAATATATTTTCTTTTTACACTCCATAATTTTTTCCCACAACTTCCCCCTCCAAGTCCACCCTATGGCTGTTACACATCCAAACCTCCCCCACTTGGATGTCCCTATCCCCTGGACCCAATCAGATCTCTAAACTCCCTGGGGTCTCTAGTCTCTTGAGGGTTAGCTGCATAATCTCTGAATGAACACAGACCTGGAAGTCCTCTACTGTATATACATTTGGGGCTTTATATCAGCTGATGTATGCTGTCCAGTTGGTGGTCCAGTGTTGGAGAAATCTCAGCGGTCCAGATTAATTGAGACTATTGGTGTAGGTGACCAGCAGCTACTCAAACTGGGTTCCTGAAAGAAAGGAAGTGGTCTGGGAAAAATAGGGGAAATCAGAAATATTAGACCATTTGAAAAAGATTCCAGTCAAGGTCCACCTTTACTAGGGAGCATCAGCTTTATATATCAGAAATGAAACCATCTCTCTCAATTCCAGAATCTTGTTGAGTCCTTAGCATCTTGTTATTGCCAGGCAGAAGTGCTCAGCAGTTCAGCAGGTAGTTGCTTCTAGCAGGAACTTCAGAAGAGGCAAAGAAGCAGCAGGATAAAGAGGTCTCTTTATCTCAGAAAACTCTACCCTAGGTGAGCTGGTTCTGTCAGCAGAACAGAGGCTGAGTGGGAGTTTATAATTTCTCCCTTTATATTTAATTTAAATAGGGGCCTTAAGGAACTGAGATGATCAAATAATTATCTCATTCTTGGATGAGTGGGCATTGGCCAGCTAGCGAAGTATTGTCCTGATTCCTCTGTGGGTTGGATTGGCATTACATCCCACATTCATGGCTCTTGGTTTCTTTTGGGAGGGTAGGCAGATCCTTTTAGGAGATCCGGTTAAAAATAGATAGCAACCTCCTTGCAAATCAAGTTTGTCTCTCGAGGAATTCAGAAACAGGGCTTGTGGGACCTTCCCCTGCAGTGCTTAGTCATGTAGCCATGTAAATTCCCATGTTAGATTAATTTTATCTTGACCTCACATACACAGGTCTTAATCCTTTGCAGCTCCTGAAAGGAGAATTAAAAAACCACAGATTTGACCTGAGAATTTAAAAACTTCAGGCAAGACCTCTATCAAGCCAAATCAAGGCTATAATAATGAGTCAGGATGAATGACTGCCACACATGAGCTTCTCTGAAGTCGAGTTTGCATGTCAGTTACAAACTTGCTTAAAATACAAAGTCAAGAGTTTAAAAGCAATAAAATTAACATGATCTGTGAGGATGTCCCAGGCACTCAATTCGATTGCAAATTAGCAACTATCAGACTCAAGGTCTGGCCTCCAGGTGTGGAGGAAGTGGCTCTGAAAATTAAAAAGGAACTGTGAAGTCTCAGGGAAAAACTGGAGGCTATTTTGCTGGCTAATAAAAATTTCTAATTAGTTTAAATGTAAGTATGCTTATTAAAAAGTCTCAGGATCTAAGACCACTTGACGAACCAATCTTTCAGGCAGCCATTGTTCTCTGTCTTCTTTTGTGAGAATCTTTTCTCCCATATTAAAATGGGATCTGGATCATTCTATGTGTTAGTTAGTGGGTCTCGCCATTTCACCATGGCATATGAAGTAGAAGTGCACGGATGCCAGTGGCGATCTGTCATAGACTGACTTTTAACATCAGTTTGCAAAAAACTTAAAGCAAGTAAAAAGCGAGATGTGCTTTTGGAAACTTTGAGGGTATGATTACCCATCTTTTATTACTAAAAACCAAATTTTCATAGTGTGAAGTGCACATTTAACAATTCTTTGTCTCTGAAAAATATAAGGAATCTCAGTAATATGGATAACATTAAATTGTTGACAAAACATCTCAAAATGCTTGGCTGTAATAGTCAGTTCAATAATCTGTTTTACTCTGATTAGGAACATCAAGAATAGAAATACAATGCAGACAATGGCCAATTATATTTTTTGTTGCTTTTCACAAATGAAGCAATTGCAACTAAAAGCCTGAAAAGGTATCAATAGTCACATGTGTATATTTTATTTTTAATTTGTAAATCAGAATTGTTTTCTATAAATGCCAAATTATTATAAGTAATTATAAACCCTGATATACATATATATGATATATATATATATATGTATGTATATATATCATATATATATATATACTTATGTGTGTATACATATATATATATGCTATCAATATAAAAATTAAAGCTTGATTTTAGCACCTTAAAAATAATGATGTAGAGCATGTAGTTCCATTATTTGTGCTGAAGTAGGGGAAAAATCATGAGACTAAATATGTGACTTACATATAATTCTCTCCCATAGAAGAGCTGTAGATGTATGTGTATACATATATATATGTATATATATATGTATATATATATGTATGTATATATATATATTTATGAGATGTATACATGAATTTATAGAAAATATAAAAGCATTCATTTAAGCAAACTTTAACAATTTGTGTTTTGAATAACAATTATAATTTTTGCTTAAAATTTTTACTTTGTAATATGTCAAATATCAATAAATATTTCACAATAACCAATTAATTTGCTCTTTGAAGCAAGAATTTGACACCTCATCGGGTTTTTAAGAGATTTTTTTCCTAAAATTCTTAAATAAGTTTATTAAATATTTCTTTATTAATACTATAACAACTTCATAATAGGATGTTAAAACTTTAATTTGGATATGAGAAAAGATGAATCGATATTAATGCTCTCTTTGCCAAAGAATTGCTGTGGGCACATTGAGTAACAAAAACCAAGCATTTGCTTACAATTGATAGCAATTGTGTACAGAAGCTTCTTTTACTTTCTGCAAAAGCTCTTTGTCTCTCACCAGTTACTCTGTGTTTCTTTTGACAACTTAAAAAAACCCTAAGTCCTGTGGTGAGCTTAAGGTAAGGCCTTAGACAAAACTAATTTGAAGTTAGGACCTCATCTTTCTTTCTTGATACAACTTTCTTGATACTTGAGGCCAAAATATTGAAAAAAGATATTGCCTCTGAAACTAATTTTTAAAGCTTGTGATAAGAGATCAAAGGTAGTAAAATTCCCTATTAGAGGGATTAGATAATAATCAATGTACACTGAAAAACTCAAAGTCTTAGCTTCTTGTACTTAAACAGAGACAAAATAAAATACTCATAATGTAAGGCTATTAGGCATTTTAAAAGCAAAATTTTCTAATGATTACAAACTCACTAGAAGCAAGGTCTTTACAATTACCAGGGAAAAACAACTTTTTAAATATACCATAACTTTATATAAAGTAGGTGGCCAGATTGTAATGTCTTCTACAAATTTTATAGCCTCATTGAACTTCACAAACCTTGATATAAAATTTTATTTTGAACATCACCTGAGTAGATGTGAAATAATGTTGTTTTGTCTTAAAATAATTCCCTGGAGGCAAGGAGAGTGGAGGTTTCTCTAGGCAGGCTTTTCAAAACAAAGGAAAAGTCACACAAGCCTCACTGAGGCCTCTCTGTGCTTTGCATCATCTCAAATGTAAATACTTCTGCTACTTTGAGTATACTGCCTAAATTTTGGCCTCAGGATTACAACCCCTGCACTGAGGACAGATTCCTAGGTCACAATTTTGCTGTCTACCCCGTCTCTTTTTCAAGCTGATTTATACTTAAAACATTCTTATAACTTCGGTGCTTGAGAATGCATTGTTTGTACGCACTGTAATCCCCTGTAAGACAAACATAGCTAGACTCTGATTGTATGAGGGCCTAATTTATACACAAAGACAAATATATCTAGATAACACTGTCTGTCCTTTGTATGGGTGGATGGCTGCAAAGAACTGCATTAGTGTTCTCATGAGGCTAAAGGGACCCCTTTTAGAGTCTCTGAAAGTTTTACTAGCTGTTTATATTTAACAAATTTTCACTGAGATCTCCTGTTTTAATCTTGGGGGTAAAATTTTGTTGTTACCACTGTATCCAATAAATTTTATGTAAAAGGGACATTGGGCCCATACTGGCCACAGTTGTCTCTAACTATTATTACCCTTGCAATCATCTTAATTACAAAATATAGGTGGGTTAAAAATCTTGAGTTTTCAATCAAACTGCAAACTGCAGCCAATGGAATACCACTGGCAATTTTAACCATACCTTTTAAGTTTTTTTTTTTTTATTGCAAGGGTAATATTTTTTGTAATATTAAGGTATTACCATAAGTTTTTGGAAAGCAAAACCCAATTTTAAATGCTCTATTTTCTTTAAAATAAATACCAAGTTATTACTGTTAAATTACAAAGTTTGACCATCAATTAATATAAATGTATGATAGTGAAACTTTAAATGCTTCAAAAGAGACATTTAAAAAAAAATCTTATCTCTTATAAGTCTAGTTTCTAGGATAATAATTATGCAAAATATTATCTCAATTTGGAGGTACCTTTAGAGGCCTGGTTTCTTGGCTGGCTCATGCCATGTGTAGTTGTTAAAAGTGACTTTAACCCTGAGTTACCAGTTTAAGCTAACTTTCTGTTACCAATGTTGCAACTTTTTACCATATCCAAAACTTATAAGCCAGTAATCATGCAGAGTATATTTATACCTTTAAGCCTAGTCAGAAACCAAATGAAGTAGCTACACCAATCTTATAAATGCAGACCAATCAAAGAATTTTTATTTTTTCTGGCTAATTTTAAGAGAAAAAGCACTTTATCATTTATTGAACTCAGTAATCACAATTGCAGTGGATTTTCTAGGAAAAACAACTGTTAGCTTATTTGCCTTAGGAATTAAGCTCCCAACTCTTTCTTAAAAGCAGCTTCTCAACAGGGCCTCCTTCTGCTGTTAGACTCCTGGTTAAATGTGGAGTGCAAGTTAAATCAGCCTCCACTGTGCACCCTGAGATTGAATCAAGAGCTGGATAGCCAGCAGATAAGGCTTTTAAACATTTTTTTTTTCGTTTTAACCTGAAATGTAGAACAACAATCATTCAGACTACAAAACAAAAACAGACATAAGTTGACATGTAGACAGATTGGTGCACTGACTATAAACAAGACAGAGAAGGTAGGGAATTTGATGTAATCAGGACCAGAGATTTCTCTTGTATGGACCATAGAGAAAACAAGACATCTCTCAGTTTCTCTATGTATCTAGGATAGCTCTGAAGTCCATTTTCTTTCTCTTTTGATGTTTCTTTCTCATGTTATTTGTTTATATCCCTCTCCATTTTTTGTATTTTACTATTTTTATTTTATTTTTTATTTTATTTATGCCCTATTTCTCTCATCTAATGAAGTTCTTGAATACAGACAATTGCCTATTTGAAGCTTCCAATCCCAATCGTCACTGTCAACCCCTAAGTGAGGTCACCATCAAGCCAGTGCTGTCTCACGTTAGCTGGTATCCTTTAACACCTTTCAAAACAATAAAATTTAAGATCAGTGCTAGCACCAATATGATAAGTTGCCTCAAAACAATGAAGTTTAAGGCCAGTACCAGCATCAGTACTATAAGTTGCTTACCTATGTTGGATACAATCTTTTTTCCACTTTCCTGTGGCTCTCCACCAAAGACAGTGCTGCCCTCTGTCGACTCTCTCACATACAGGTCCCTGTTCTTGGTGCCACATGTAGCTGGCCAGCAGCTACTCAAACCAGGATTCTGAAAGAAAGGCAAGGGTCTGGGGAAAAATAGGGGAAATCAGAGAGTGTGAGAAATAATAGACCAAATCAAAAAGATTCCAATCAAGATCCACCTTTACTAGGGAGTATCAGCTTTGTATATCAGAAATGAAACCATATCTCTCAATGCCAGAATCTCATCGAGTCATTAGCATCTTGCCATTAGTAGAAACCTGCCAGGCAGGAGTACTCAGCAGCTCAGCAGGTGGTGGCTCCTAGCAGGAACATCAAAAGAGGCAAAGAAGTGGCAGGATAAAGAGCTCTCTTTATCTCAGAAAACTCCAGTGTAGGTGAGCCAGCTCTGTCAGCAGAACAGAAGCTGGGGGGGGGGGGGAGGTTACATACTGATCCTTCTACAGGATCACCCTTCTCCTAAGCTTTCTTCAGCCTTCACTATTTCAACAACAGGGGTCAACAGCTCTGTCCATTGGTTGGGTGCAAATATCTGCATCTGATTCATCCAGCTGTTCATTGGGTCTTTTTGTGGGCAGTTGTGCTAGGTCCCTTTTTGTGAGTGTTCCATAGCCTCAGTAATAATGTCAGGCTTTGGAGCCTCCCTTAGAGCTAGAGCGAGACTCCACTTTAGGCCTGTCGCTGGACTTTCATTTCCTCAGGCTCTTCTCCATTTCCATCTCTGTAATTATTTCATACAGGAAGAATTCTGAATCAGAGTTGTGTCTGGGATGGAACCCTCTCCCTCATTTGATGCCCTGACTTCCTGCTGGAGGTGGAAGAACCCTCTCTCTACTGTCTGATATTTCATCTAAGATCCTGCCCCTTGACTGCTGAGAGTCTTTCAACTCTCAGGTCTCTGGAAAATTCTGAAGAGTCCCCCTATCTTCCTATATTCCAATATTGCCTGTTTCCATTCTTTCTGCTGGCCCTCAGGGCTTCAGTCCTTTTCCCTCACCCAATACCAGATCAGGTTCCACTCTCTTATCCTCTCCCTCACACCCCATCCACTTTCATTCCCATGTCCCTCTTTCCCTCCCCACTTGTGATTGCTTTCTTCTCCCTCCCAAGAGGAACAAAGGTGTCCTCATATGGGCACTCAGCTTGTTGATCTTTTTTAGTTCTATGGACTGTATCTTGGATATTCTGTACTTTTTTTTGGCTAACATCCACTTATTGGTGAGTACGTACCTGGTAAGTAGGTCCTTTGGGGTCTGAGTTACCTCACTCAGGATGATATTTTCTAGTGCCATCTATTTGCCTGCAAAAGACAGGATGTCCTCATTCTTAAAAGCTGAGTAGTATTCCATTGAGTAAATGAACCACATTTTCAGTATCCCTTTTTCTGTTATGTGACATCTGGGTTGTTTCCAGCTTCTGGATATCACAAATATGGTCCTTATTTACATAGTGGAACACTTGCTCCTGTGGTATTGTGGAGTATCTTTTGGGTATATTCCCAAGAGCAGTATATTTCCAAGAGCAGTATATTGAGGCCTTCAGGTAGATCTATTTCCAATTTTCTAAAGAACCTCCAGATTGGTTTACAAAGTGGTTGTACCAGATTGCAATCCCACCAGCAATGGAGGAGTGTTCCTGTTTCTCCACATCATCTCCAGTAAAAGAACTTCTAGTGGAATCAAAATTCCTGACATAAAACTGTAGTATAGAGCAATTATGATAAAAAATTACATGGTATTGGTACAGTGACAGGCAGATAGATCATTGGAATATAATTTAATACACAGAAATGAATCCACACACCTACAGTCACTTGACCTTTCACAAAGGAACTAAAGCCATCCAGTGGCGAAGAAAAGACAGCATTTTCAACAAAATGGTGCTGGTTCTACCACTGTTAGCATAAAGAAGAACAAAAATCAATCTATTCTTTTCTCCTTGTACAAACCTCAAGGCCACGTGAATCAAGGACCTCCACATCAAACCCAATGCACTGAAACTAATAGAAAAGAAAGTGGGGAAGAGTCTCATGGACATGGACACAGGGAAAAATTCCTGATCACAACACAAATAGCTTATGCTCTAACATCAAGGATTGATAAGTGAGACCTCATAAAATTGTAAACTTTCTGTAAGGTAAAGGATATTGTCAATAGGAAAAAAGAAAACCAAAAGATTGAGAGTAGATCTTTTGAATTCTACATCTGATATAAGGCTAATATCTAATATATACAAATAACACAACTTGTTAGACTCCAGAGAACCAAATAACCCTATTAAAAATGGGATACAGAGCTAAACAAAGAATTCTCAACTGAGGAAAGTTGAATGGCTGAGAAGCACCTGAATAAAAGTTCAACATCCTTAGTCATCAGAGAAATGCAAATCAAAATGCAAATCCTAAGATTCTACCTCACACCAGTCAGAATGGCTAAGATCAACAATGGCTCAGGTGACAGCAGATGCTGGTACAGATGTGGTGAAAGAGGAATACTCCTCTATTGTTGGTAGGATTGTAAGATGGTACAACCACTCTGGAAATCAGTTTGGCAGTTCCTCAGAAGATTAGATTATTACTTGAGAACCCAATTATACCACTTCTGAGCATATACCCAGAAGATTTTGCAACATAAAACAAGGACACATGCTCCACTACATTCATAGCAGTCATATTTATAATAGCCAGAAGCTGGAAACAACCCAGGTGACCCTAAACGGAAGAGTGAATACAGAAAATGTGGTACATTTACACAATGGAATACTAACCACCTATTAAAAACAATGACTTCATGAAATTCACAGATAAATGGATGGATTTAGAAAATATTATCCTGAGATAAGTCAGTCACAGAACAACACACACAATATGCCCTCACTGATAAGTATATATTGGTCATCCCACATACAGTAAACAAACCAGATATTTTTGTGGATGCAAGGCAGTGCTTCCTGATGGGAGCCTGATATGGCCGCGTTTTGAGAGGATCTGTTAGAGCCTGGCCAATAAAGAGGCAGAAGCTTACAACCAACCATTGAACTGAGTACAGGTCCTGGATGTGGGAGTTGGAGAAGGGAATGAAGAGCTGAGGGGATTTGTAGTCCTGTGGAACAAGCAACAATGTCAACATTCCAGACCCCCTGTGCCACCCAGACCTTGTGTGACAGCAGTATTTGAGGCGAAACCTTCAAGGAAGGCAGTTTCCTTTCCTCACATTGTCACCTGGCACCCCCTAACTCAGAGGTAGCCCAGATTTGCCCTTGCCAACTCTTGTGCTAGGTTCCCTTCTAAATATGATTTATTCATAACTTATAAAACTAGAAGTGCCTTCTGACTGACACTATGTTCCAATACCCTAGTTTTTGCTGAGTCAAACCCTGGCCTGGAATTCCATAAAGAATGTTAGCCATCTAAAACTAATTGCCTCTGGCATTGTTAGGGAAATAATGTAGGGGTAGGGCATTGAAGCTTACAGTATGGGAGACTTCTCTCAGGGCAAGATCTGGTGGAAGCCTCATTCTCAGTCAACATAAGGCAGGCCACATTAGATCTGTAGTTGAATCACTCCCAGGAACTAGCTTAACAAGGATTCCCTGGGGCTAACCTCCACTAGCCCAGAAAATTAGCATAGTTGAGGAACTAACTAGGCACACCCACTCTGTAACTTAAACAACAGATTGAATAGGAACTTTTTGCACCGGGCTTCTAGATCGAGGTGACCTTAGTCAAACCTAACTTTCTTTTAGGTTGCAACTGCTGTTTAGTTCCTGCCAATTGACATGTATATACTTTGCTGCTGACCCATTGTCTTCCCAACAAAAGGCTATGTACCTGCACCTTGTTTGATGTATCTTGACCATCGTACCACCTGACTCTTTCAAACCCTTTTGTATCGACTATATAAACCTGACTCCATATTTGAAAAATACATGCAGATCCTACACTCCTTGTGTTGAGTCTGTCTGTCACAGCTGAATCCTGTGCACACTTGGCCAGAACTCATTGTCCCATGGTACAAGGGATCCCCATGAAAAAACTCCAGTTCGTGACAACCCTGGAGATCCTGGGGACCTGGCCACCAACCAAAGAGTACACACTGAGGGACCCATGTCTCCAGACACATATGTGGCAGAGGATGGTCTTGTTGGCCTCAGTGGGAGGAGAGGCCTTGGGCCTGAAGCTGTTCGATGTCCCAGTGTAGGGGAATGGCAGGGCAGGAAGATGGGAGTGTGTGGATGAGTGTGGTAGCACTCTCATAGAGGCATATCCGGGAGGGGGGGTGGGATAGGGGCTTTTCAAAGGGGAGACATGGAAAGGAAACGCCATTTGAAATGTAAATAAAGAAAATATTGAATAAAAGAACATACATACTTGCTGTTTTAGGAAGTAGTTAAACTAGTATTCATGCAAAGTATGATAAATACATAAATACTGAACAATACTTATTTAATTTCCATAGCATCACACTTAGAAACTTTTGAAATGTCCAATCTCAGCTAATAAAACCCCAAATAAATGACTTATTTAAATGAAAATAAAATGTTTTAAAGCTGGATTTTGGACTCTCTAAGGTGGAACCATCCAGGAGGCACAGGCCCCACAAGTCACAGGGGAATCACAGGGCTGCAGGGAGAGGATCCTCTCAGCTTCTGAGTGACAGAGGTGGATCAGCAACCCTCTCTGACCCTTCCCTTCAAGTGGAGGGCCTTCCTCCAGGGAGTGCTTAGCCCAGAGACTCAGGAGAGATCCACCATTTTCTTTCTGGTGACTTTCTAAGGTGGGATCAGCTGGGAGGCATAGGCCTCACAAGTCGCAGGGGAGTCGCAGGGCAGCAGGGTCTGGACAAGCTCTAGTCAGATACACCAAGAACATATAAAACCAGAGATCAAGAGATGGCAAAAGGCAAATGCATGAATCCTACCAATAGAAACCAAGACAGCTTGGCTTCATCAGAACCTAGTACTCCCTCCACAGCCAGTCCTGGATATCCCAAAACATTGGAAAAGCAAGATGTGAATCTAAAAGCATATCTCACAATGCTGACAGAGGAACTTAAGAAGGACATGAATAACTCCCTTAAAGAAATACAGGAGAACACAGGTAAAGAGGTACAAGCCCTTAAAGAGGAAACAAAAAATCTCTTAAAGAACTACAGGAAAACACAATCAAACCAGTGAAGGAAATGAGCAAAACCATTCAAAATCTAAAAATGGAAATAGAAACAATAAAGAAAAGAGTAAGAAAGACAACCCTGGAGATACAAAACCTAGGAAAGAAATCAGGAGTCATAGATGCAAGCATCAACAACAGAATACAAGAGATAGAAAAGAGAATCTCAAGGGCAGAAGACACCATAGAAAACATTGACAGAACAGTCAAAGAAAATGCAAAAAGCAAAAAGCTCCTAACCCAAAACATCCAGGAAATCCAGAATGCAATAAGAAGACCAAACCTAAGGATAATACATACAGAAGAGAGTGAAGAATCCCAAGGTAATGGGCCAGTAAATATCTTCAACAAAATTATAGAAGAAAACTTCCCTAACCTAAAGAAAGAGATGCCCATGAACATGCAAGAAGCCTACAGAACGCCAAATAGACTGGACCAGAAAAGAAATTCCTCCCAATACATAAAAATAAAAACACCAAATGCACTACACAAAGAAAGATTTTTAACAGCAGTAAGGGAATAAAGGCAAGTAACATATAAAGGCAGGCCTATCAAGAATTAGGCCAGACTTCTCACCAGAGACTATGAAAGCTATAAGATCCTGGGGAGATGTCATACAGACCCTACAAGAATACAGATGCCAGCCCAGGCTACTATACCTAGCTAAACTCTTAATTACCATAGATGGAGAAAACAAGATATTCCATGACAAAACAAAATTTACACAATATCTTTCCACAAATCCAGCTCTACAAAGGATAATAGATGGAAAACATCAACATAAGGAGCAAAACTACACCCTAGAAGAAGCAAGAAAATAATCTTTCAACAAATCCACACAAATCTAAATCCATGTCTTACAACAAAAACAATAGGAAGTGACAATTACCTTTTCTTAACATCTTAATGTGATAATTTACAATACCAACATATTGTAAGGGATTGAAATCCAAAAACATAAGGAATTAGAAATTTGTTGATTGTCATCCAATGGTCTCTCTAATTTGGTAATGGAGAAATAGGTCCAATATTTTACAATCTATATATACTTTCAGCTTGTTTGTGACTGTGTCTTGCTCTGTACAACATAAGGTTCTTGAAATCTTACTTCTACTATCTCAGCCTCTCTATTAGTACTATTGTTTATTTCATGTTTTTACACTATTCTGTGGTTTTCAGAACAGCTTATATTTTTCAAAAGTATTTATATACCCAAGGGAGAAATACACAATTAACTTGGGAGGTGGCTTGTAGGAAAGAGAACAACAAAGAGTGAGACTGAATGCTTTGCTTGACATTTGTAGCTCTGGTATCAAGTTTGAAGAAAAGGTCTTTATAAGTTACTCTTTCTCTGAGATGAATGCTTTTCCAAATTATCACAGTCAATGAACCAGACTCTTACCCACACCTAATGTCTGTGCCAGCCTCTAAACAGAACTATTGTTCGTTGAAACAGTTGGTGAATGACTTCATGGATAGACTATCTTAATACACATACCATTTCTTAAACGAATGTAACCTGTTCTCTGTATGCTGAGAATAAAATCATTCACTCAAGTCAAATAGTTTTGACCATAGCAGGAAGTCTGTATCCAAAAATCGTGCCTACAATTCATTCCTTGGTGCAGCAGAACTGTCAACTCTCAGCTTAGCTACGATGGAAGTAAAAGCCTTTGATGATGTGAGAGTCATTGAAGTACAGCCTTATTACAATGAAATCCAATGTCTAAAAATTGTTCTTATTTTGGGCTTGTACCACAATAAGAACCAAGATTTTAGACTCTACTAAATATGAAACAAAAAACAATCAAAAAGACTTTATAAATTTATGTTCATTTAAGAAAATACTAGTAGTGAGGTATTATTTTTAATTATACAGTTAACATGTTTGGAGTTATATAAAATTTATACTGAGAAAAACATGTATTTTCAGTATTGCTGTAGACAAGCATCTACATAACACTGTTAAATTGATTATTGTTTTATATCAAGCAACTTTTATAATACTCATTTTTATTGTTATAATATTTTATAAATTTTAAGCAATCTGACAAAAAAGATACTGTAGGTATTGAAGAAGGAGTCTCTGGGAGCAGTTGGAGTACAAAACGGAAACAAGAATGTGATTTAAATCTATTTATTTAAAATATGTTTTTAAATGCTAACAAATTCAGACAAATTGAAATCATGTAACCTTTCCCATCATAATGCAATAAAAGTTTTAAAAAAAAGAAAATTTGATTTTTAATAATTAAAGGAGGGAGAATCATACCGTCCAAAACTACCTCCAAAAGCAAATCTTGCCTTTTTCTTGCTTTAAAAAAAAAAAATTTTTTTTTTTTTTGGTTTTTCCGAGACAGGGTTTCTCTGTGTAGCCCTGGCTGTCCTATGTAGACCAGGCTGTCCTCAACCTAGAAATCTGCCTGCCTCTGCCTTCCAAGTGTTGTGATTATAGTCATGTGACACCACCACCCGTTTTTTTGCAGTCTGTTACTAAAGGTCAGTCTGCCTCGGATGGCCATTGTCATCCACACATTCCCAGTTCTTATGCCATGGTAAAATGGCAAAATCCACTACCTAACATGTGGTATGGTCTTGACCCCATATGAATTTGGAGAAGAGGCTCCATATGTGTTAGAGCACAAAGGCTGCCTGAAACATTGGTCCATCAGGTGGATGCAGATCCAGAGTCTTTTCAGTAAGCATGCTTCCAACTAAAATTATGCCTGATTTTTTTTTTTCTTTTTTAACCAGCAAAATAGCCTCCAATACTTTTCTGAGAGTCAATAGTACCTATGTTACTCTCAGAGCACCTCCTCTCCCTCCTCCCACACCTAGAGGCCTGACCTTGGGTCTGAGCATTGCTTATTTGCAACTCAATTGGGTTCCTGGGACATCCTCAAAGATAACATTGAGCTTATTTCTTTTAAACTTTTGAGCTTTTATCTCAAGCAGGTTTATTAGAGGTGTGCAGGCTCTACTCCATGCTGGACTTCAGAGAGGCTCTACATTGAACTTATTCATCATGATGAAGAAAAAGTGCTATATACATATCATGGCTTTGGTCTGTAGGGCAAAAGTTGTGCTGTAAGGGCCTTCAGCCAAGGACGGGTTACTGAATCTACGGCTTTCACCAACCTAAGACAGAGTCATGTGCCAAGAGGCCATGTTTATTAATAATAAACACTAAAAGGCCCGGTTTGTGCAAATACACACAAACTAGCTGCACATGATTTCCAGTAGATAAACACCTAATACTCACGGAGCTGCCAAGCCACCATAATTGCCAGGCAGGATTATGGTGCATAAATATATCTTATGCCCCAGTTCAGCTAAATTTTAATAAATAAATAAGGAGGAACTGTGACCTTCCACAAGCCTGGAGCTGGCTGTCTGAGAACTTTAATTGCCACAAATAACTACCCACCTAGACCAAGGCTTCCTGACTTAAACAAAGCTGTTTTTTTTTCCTGCCCCTCTCTGCCTCCAGGTTCTTGCTAACAGCTACAGCCTGCAGAACTGCTTCACGTGCATTCTAGACCAAGCATTCAGATGCTAACTTGGCCTATTGGCTTGTTCACTGTGGTATATACAGCCTGTTTTCTTGAAGAACCCAAGGATGGCAGCTTCCACAAGGGGCAGGGCCCTCCCCCTTCAATCAATGAATAAGAAGGTACCTTGCAGGTTTGCCTATAGCCTGATCTTATGGAGGCATTTTTATAATTAAAATTCCCTCCTATAAGATGATTCTACTTTATGACATGTTAACACACACTATCCAGCACATTATTATATATTGCATTCTATTATATTTCTTTTCTTGATTTGAGAGGCTTTTTGTTAGACTAGATTTTCTTTCGAGGAAAAACTTAAGTGTGTGTGGGTAAGGAGGCATAGAGGATCTGGAAGGCCTTTTGTAGAAGGTGAATATTGTCAAAATACATTCACAATTAAAGATTTTTTTAATTAATAAAGACATTTTTAAAGAGTAAAAATAAAGAAACAAAAACCACAGTTCTCAGTAAACCTCCTTGTTACTAGTGTCTAGGTTTTAACTGAGTTGTGACTGTAAGACTGATGCTTACCTTTTTCATAGTACAGTACCAAGAAGCTGTCCAATTCTCTCATGGACAGCCAACCATGAATGTGTCCAAATCATGACCCAGATAAGACTGTGTGCAGAGAGAAGTAAAGTGTCAGTTACAAAACAGTAACACAGGGTTTGCATGACTTTCTCCATTTTCTGAAAGCAACTGCAGAAAGCATCACTAAAATATATCTACCAAGTCTGTATCTATAGCATTAAATATGATGTTTGAGGCAAATACACCAAGGAGAACTGAAAAAAATCAAGTTCATTAACAAACTCATTACCACACAGCCTTATCATGGATGCCATGAAAAGATATCCTACTGCCAAGTTGCAAGGACAGAGGTATTTGCCAGGGGAAGTCTATCACACCAATATAGAAGTCCAGAGGGGATTTCTGTAAGCACCTGCCTCCTGGTGAGGTGTACTAAAAGGACAGAAAGATTTGATGACAGAGACGAGAGAAAGGTATTTTATATGGTGTTGGAAAGAAAGATTCCCATCAGCACAGAAACGTATAGGCTTAAATCTAATGGAGGTATGTGGGGCAGTGAGCAGTTCTGACAGCCAGAGTCCAGTAGAGCAGAGCCACGTTGGAACTCCGGAGACCCACTGAGCATCTGCTCAGAAGGGACAGTAGGTGTTTGGTGATGCTCCTGACACCAATGGCTCAGAATTCAGCCCAGAACCATCACAGCTGCCCCTGCAGGACATGTGTGCTCTATCAGGCAGACACTGCCTCAAATTCCAAGCATTCTAGCTAGACCTTACACACAGTCATCTGACCACAAGCCAGGCATGCCATGCCCCATACAATAAAAGGGGTGGTTTGCTCCCTTCTCACTCTCTTATTCTCCTACTCCTCTCTTACTCTTACTCTTACCCTTAATCTCTAACTCTTATTCTCTTGCTCTTCCTCTCTTGCTCTCCTCTCTGCTTTTTGTTCTCTTTTCTGCCTTTTTCCTTCTCCTCTCTCTCTCTCTCTCTCTCTCTCTCTCTCTCTCTCTCTCTCTCTCTCTCTCTCCTTAACTAGCATATCCTTCCTACAATAAAATAAGTCATTCATATATTGCCTCCTTTTTAATTGAGGCGCTGTGCAGCAAGGTTTGAGTAATCACACCTTGGTGAGTTATTCAGTCAGAGCATTAAAAAACGACAGAATATTAAGTGAAATAAAAAGAAAGAAGCCTGGCTTGAGAACTTCTGGGGGAAGATAGGGAATCATTTAAGACTCTATAAGAACCATTGGATATGTAAAATTAAAAATCTGTGGTTCTACACTCTAATGGCTATTCCTGGTTGTGAACTTGACTATATATGGAATGAACTATAATCCAGAATTGTAGGGCTCAACTGTGAACCAGATCTTGAGGCTGGAATACACAGGTTTTTGACCTAGATCTTGGCATGGAGATTTTGAGACATAGTGGCTATGAAAAGCTTAGACTCAGGCAAGGTGCCTTTAATTCTCAGATACTAAGGTAAGGAGATCTCTAAATTCAAGTTCAGCCTGTGACAAAACAAGTCCCAGATCTAGGTGTGATGGTATACACCATTAATCTGGGCCATACTTTCTGCTGGAGACTCACATAAGGACATTGGAAGAAGGAAGATTCACTATTCTTCATCTGCTTGCATTTGCTTGCCAGCACATCTGTTGGAATCTACTTTTACAGAAAACCAGCCAAAACATCTAGCCTTGTGAAAATGAGCAACTATTAGACCTTTGGACTTCCCATTCACAGCTGACCATTGTTGTGGAGTTGGATTACAGACTGTTTTACATCATCATAACAAATTTCCTTACTATATATAGACTATCCATAAGTTCTGTGACTTTAGAAAACCCTGACTAATACATACACCAACCATAGAATATACAGAGGCTGGATCTAGGCCTCCCCATTCATATGTAACAGATGTGTACTATTGAAGGGCTGGAGAATTTTAGAACTTTAAAATAAGAGCATTTAATAGAAATGTATTAGTAGGAATGCATAATGTATAACCATTACCTAAAAGGGCATGGAAAAACCTCTGTAATGAGCCAAGAATGTAGACTAGTCAATTTCAGGAACCTTTTGGCTACAAAGGCCCCTCCAGTTCGGTCCAAGAACAAAAAGCAGGATATGAGACATCTGAGTGGTTCTATGGAATGGTCAGCCATAAAGTAAATAACATTGACCAGACCACATTGTTGTGCATAATGAGTGTGTAGGATGTTTTCCTAATGACCTTGACTCAATCAGGGGTTGGGTCTCTTTAGAATTTTCCACTGTTCTCTTATGTTTCCTTGGTAACCCCCTCACCCCCCAGTTTGTGGTTTTTCCCTTTAAATACCCCTCACTTCTTGTGCTGGGGGTCGAGCTCCTCTGTCCCTGGGTTAAGAGCTTATCTGCAGTATACTGGTTTCCCCTGAATAAACCTCATGCTGTTGCATCAAGATTCATCTCTTGTGAGTCATTGGGTGGTTGTGTCATCCCAAGACTTGAGTGAGGGTCTCCCCAGATCTGGGTGTCTTTCACTATGACCTTCATGTGGGTCCTGAGCAACTGGAATTGGGGCTATCCCAAAAGCTGTTACCTGTACTTGGGATATGTTCGTATAGTTGACTGCCTCTTCTGGCCTCAGTGGGAGCAAAAGGGCCAAGCCTCAAAAAGACTAGAAGTGCTGGGGTGGGTAGGATACCTCGGAGGCATTCAACTCCCAAAGGGGAAGGGAGGGGACATGGAGGAATGATTGTAGGAGCTGTGACCAGGAGGGGTCAGTGAGCGGCATGTTAAGTGAATAGAGAGAAAGAGAGAGAGAGAGAGAGAGAGAGAGAGAGAGAGAGAGAGAGAGAGAAAGAGAGAGAGAGAAGAAAGTAAGAATTTGTGGTGCTGTTCAGTTGAGGCTGAGCCAGAGACCAGGCCCATTGACAATTGATTTTGGTTAACCGTAACTGATATAATTAGCACTTATTAAGTGGAAACCAGTATCACTGTAGTTAAATCTTCTGGTAAGTGTTTCTTCAGAGTTACACACAGAATCTGTGTTTCTTCAAAGTTAGCACACAGATTCTATGTTTCAGAAGTGGCCAAGGTTGCATCTCCTTTTGGCAGCTAAACTTGGTAGTATAAGAATCACCAATATGTACTGGTTTTGAAAGCATGACAAGTGTTGTACCAAAGGCAGACCATGACTGCAGCCTAGCTGAGGCTCTCTCTCTCTCTCTCTCTCTCTCTCTCTCTCTCTCTCTCTCTCTCTCCCCTGCCCCGGTGCTGAGGCCTGAGGGCATTAGTTAAAAAGGAGGCAATGTATAAATACGATATTTTGTTGTAAGTGAGAGAAAATAGGCCAGTCAAGTAGAGATAAGGACAAGAGAGGAATGAGAGGAGAAGAGAAGGAGAGAGAGGGGGGAAGAAAAGAAAGCAAAAGAGCAAGAAGACAAGAGAAGAAAACAAAGAGCAGGAAAGAGAGGAAGAAGGCAAGAGAGCAAACAAAGAGCTAGAGAGATAGGAGGGGCAAACTGTCCCTTATATTATATGGGGCATGGCATGCCTGACTGTGCTGTGGGCAGATGACTGGGTAAAGGGTCCAGCTAGAAGGCTGGGAGCTTTGGGCATTGTCTGCCTGATAGAGCACACCTGGGGTGTCAGCTGTGAGGGGTTGTGACTAAAACAGGAGCAAACGACTCAGGAGTTATGGCCGAGCTCCTTCTGCCCTCTGCAAGCAGAAAATTTCCAACTGGGGATCCAGGGTTCTAGACAAACAAACAAACTAGCATTGGACTGAGGTTTGGCACTCCTATGGAAGAAGTAGGGGAAGGATTGAAGGAACTGAAGGGGGTTGCAACTCCATAGAAGACCAACAATGACAACTAACCTGGACACTTGAGAGCTCCCAGAGACAAAGTTAACAACCAAGAGCATGCAGGAGATGGTATGAGACTTCTAGTACATATGTAGCAGAGGACTGACTTGCTTGTCCTCAGTGGGAGGGGATGTGGCTAATCCTGTAGATACTTGATGCACTAGAGGAGGGTGATTTTCAGGGAGCATCCTCTCAGAAGCAAAAGCGATAAGGGATAGAGAAGAACACTGTGAAGGGGGGATGATCTGATAGATATGGATCCACTTTAAATATTCTACATGATGACATACAGTTAGACCAGCATCATTTGTTGAAGTTACTTTCTTGTTTCCATTGTATAATGTTGGTTTCTTAATTAAAATCATATGTCCATAGGTTTTGGATTTACATCTAGGTCTTCTATTTGATTTCATTGATCCACCTGTCTGTTTTTATGCCAATATAATGTAGTTTTTATTCCTATAGCTCTGTAGTACCACTTGAAAACATGGTTAGTGGAATCTCTGCACCCTTCACAAACTCAACTCAAAGTAGATAAAAGACTTCAACATAAAACCAAACACACTAAGTCTGATAGAATAGAAAGTAGGAAATAGCTTTGAATGCATTGGTACAGGAGACAACATCCTGGACAGAACAACAATAGCTCAGGTACTTAGATCAAGAATTAATAAACAGTACTTCATGAAAGTGAAAAGCTTCTGTAAGCCAAAGAATACCATCAAAAGGACAAAATGGCAGCCCATATGTGACAGATGGCTAATTTTCAAACTGTATAAAGAACTCATAAACCACACATCAACATGCCAAACAATCTAATTTAACAATGGGTCATAAATCTAAATAGAGAATTCTCAAAAGTGGATTCTGAAATAGGTGAGAAGCACTTGAAGAAAATTTCAATATCCTTAGTTATTATATCCTTAGTTTCAATATCCTTATTTATATGCACTTCCTTAGTGAAGAGCATATCAATATGACTCTGAGATTTCATTTTATATTTTTTAGTATGGCTAAGATCAAAACCAGCAATGACAGCTCATGTTGGCAAGGATGTAGAGCAAAGGATACTCTTCTACTGGTGGTGTTTGGGAGCACAATCTTGTGTAGTCACCTTGGAAATCAAAATGGCAGTTTCTCAGAAAATTGAGAATTGACCTACCTTCAGACCTAGCTATACCACTGTTGGGCCTATACTTAAAAGATGCTCTATCCTACCACAAATTTTTTTTTACCATACACTTGCTCATCTATGTTCATAGCATCTTTATTCATGTTCATCAGAAACTGGAAACAACTTGATGTCCTTCATCAGAAGAGTGGATAAAGAAAATGTGGTATATTTATACAATGGAGTATTACTCAGCTGTTAAAAAATAATATGAAAATTTCAGGCAAGTAGATGAAACTAGGAAAGTCATCCTAAGTGAAATAACGTAGCCCCAAAAAGACTCAGTTACAAGTATAGTAATAGTCATAAAGTACAAGATAATAATGGGAAATTCACAGACCCAGAGAGACTAAGTTATAAGGAGGGCTCAAAGCAGGGAGATGTAAAACTTTTCAGGATGGGAAAATAGAACACAGAGCTTGGGTGGACTGAAAACATGTATGAATCAGAGGGACTATGGAATGGTGAAGGTGGATGGAAGGGAGAGAGTACTGGGGATATATCTAAAATTTTAGGGCATTTTGGGGTCAAGGCAGAAACCTAGGGAAATAAAAACTCTCAGCAATCAGTAAGGGTGACCCTACCTAAGACTCCTAATAATGTGATATATGGAACCTAAACCAGCCATCTTTTGTAACCAGGCAAGACTCCCATTGGAGGGATTGGCACACCAACCCAACTACAAAACTTATTACTTATACTTTGTCCTGCTTGCAAGATATTCTGAGGTAAAGTTAGCACAGAATGAAAATGACCATACTGAGAGTGGACAATCACTGATGACACCAGCTTGAGACATTTGCCACAAGAGGGAACCAGTTGCAGGAAATATTAAAAAGAGATCACCCTGCAATCTCGCCTGTCCCACAAGACCACATTCTTTTCTAGTGCCACTGCTACTGGTCCGGCCACCTCATTATGTCCCAGTGGACTCCTGTTATTTTCTCCCACCTAGCCAGATCATCTCGTTTACATACACTACTCCACACACCCCATAATTAGTCATCTAGTGCCTAGTTACTCAGTAAAACATGACTCTTAAGGCTTAATTATCTAATCAGGTTTATATATCAATAAGCTCACAATTTACAAGATTCCAATACAATAATTTCAGAGCCAAGTGATAAAGATAATGCTTTAACCCAATTATTCTAACCTTGTGGAAACTTTAGCTACCTGTTGCAGTTTAAAATCACACGGGATCTGTATTGTCTTCCTGTTCACCTACCTCTATGACGATTTTTCCTGCTTCTCCTCTCACCTCCGACCTCCTCACTCCTAAAGTTCTAGCTCTGCCTCCCTATTCCTGTCCAATCACAGACCTGTCACTGCCCTAATGTGATTGGATGGAGAAAATACTGTAACAGGAACCCACTCATGACACTGCATGGAGTGTTAAAAACTAGATGCTGGATGGCCCAGAGACCTAGGGTAGAACCAAACATGGCAGTCCTACCACCCCAGAATGATTCGTAATGATATTCTGCTATGGTTGTAGACAGGAATGTGATTCCCATTAGAGAGGCTCCAACCATCAACTGATGGAGAAATAGATGCAGAAACCCACAGGAAAACATCAGCTAGAGCTTGATGAATCCTACACAGAAGGAGATGAATGGTTGCAGGAGTCAGAGGGTTCAAGAACATCACAAAAACCTCCACAGAATCAGTGAACCTGGACTCATAGTGGCTCACAGAGACTGAATCTATTATCAGGAAGCCTGCATGTGTCTGACCTAAGCCCTCTGCATATATGTTATGGTTGTGTATCTTGGTATTCTTGTAGGACTCCTAACAGTGTGAGTGGGGTCTGTCTCTGATGCTTTTGCATGTTTTTGGGGGCTGTTTCTCCTACTGAATTGCCTCATCCAACATTAATATAAGGAGAAATGTCTGGTTTCATTGCACCTAGATATGCCATGTTTGGATGAAATCCCTGGGAGGCCTGTCCTTTCCTGAAGGAAACAAATGAGGAATAGATTGGGGATGGGGATTTGCAGTGTAAGAACGGAGGAAAAACTGAGGGTAATATATAAAAACTGGGATATAACATATGAGAGAATAAATTAAAAACTTTAAAATGATATATCCTAGATGGATACTAACCACCCTAGAAGGAAATATTATATTATAACCATGGGATCTGCTTCAGAAAGATATTTACAAACAGGATATGTTAAAAATTAACAGATCTAACCAAAGGTTAAGTCATTTTGTAGAAGGAGCTGGAGATATTGCTTGATGGCTAAGCAGCAATACTACACTTGTAGAGGACCTAAGTTTGATTCCTAGAGCCCATATTGGGTGAGTGTGTGTACAAGTGTGTTTGTGTGCATGTGCACACACACATACACAAACACGCAGAACTAGAAATAAGTGTTTTCTAAAACACATTTTAAAAATGATCTCTGATTCAATGAAAAGAAAAGGGTCCTTCAGATTTTTAAATTTTTAATAATTATTTTTTATATATACATGTAAATAGGTTGGTGTATTCCACCATGCATGAGTAGAAATCAGAAATCAACTTGCAGGATGAGTACTCTCCTCTAATGTAGGTCTAGTGGATCAAACTCAGATCCTCATTATTGGGCAAAAGTATCTTTACCAGCTTAGTTATGCTGCCTGTGCCAATAGTGAGGGGTAGTTTTATATTCATCCCATGAGACACACTGTAGCCCACATTGTAGAAAGGAATCTATATGAACATTTTCAGTACATACTCACTGAAAATAGTTTGTTCTGAGTTTTTAGCTCTCACACTCCTGAACCAGATAGCACTTGATGAGCTCAAAGTTCAAACTACTTGATTCAGTTTTACAAGAAGAGCTTCACCTGGGAATGGTCCAGATGCCTTTGATCCCAGCACACGTATACACAATAAAGAAAACATTCTGCTTTTAATGTTCAGTTCTTCAAGATTAATTTAATTCAGATGCCTTTAATTCAGCACTCAGGAGGCAAGGAGTTCAAGGCCACAAACCACAAGAAGCTCAAGAAGAAGGAAGAACAAAATGTGGACACTTCATTCCTTCTTAAAAGGGAGAACAAAATACCCATGGAAGGAGTTGCAGAGACTAACTATGCAGCAGAGGCTGAAGGAAGGACAATCCAACCTGATATAGCTGTCTCCTGAGAGCCTCTGAAATACCCGACTAATACAGATGTAGAGGTTCACAGCCATCCATTGAACTCAGTACAGGGTCCCCAATGAAGGAGCAAGAGAAAGGACCCAAGGAGCTGAAGGGTTTGTAGCGCCTTAGGACGTACAACAATATGAACTAACTAGTACTCTCAGAGTTTCCAGGGACTAAACCACCAACCAAAGAGTACACATGGTGGGACTAATGGCTCCAGCAGCATATGTATACTAGAGGATGGCCAAGTCAGTCATCAATGGGAGGAGAGGCCCTTGGCCCCATAAAAGTTCCATGCTCCAGTGTAGGGGAATGCAAGGGCCAGTAAACAGGAGAGAGTAGGGTGGTGAGCAGGGGGAGGGAGAGGGTACATGGGTTTGATCTTGTTGGGTTTTTTTGTTTGTTTGTTTGTTTGTTTGTTTTTTGGAAGGGAAACTGGGAAAGGAGATATTGTATGACATGTAAATAAAGAAAATATCTAATAAAAATAAAATATTCCAATTAAAAAATAAATAAAAAATAAATATAAATATTTTGAATGAATGTCCATTATCTTGTGTGGTGTACTCTTGATTTTTTTTAACTTGCTACAGGGTGCATTTAGAGGTCACAGAATAATACTCAGGACTTGGGTTCTCCTTTAATCACACTGTTTTGGGGGACTGAGCTCACTTCCTCAGGCTTGGCCTCAAGAAACCCCACCCACTAAGCAATCTGTTGGCCCTATTTTTGAGTTGTCCTGAAACCATTTCTTTGGCATCATGTCAGAAGCACTAGTTTCAAAGGGGGTTAAAAAAAATAGATGAATTTGACTACATGCAAGAAAGCATCTTGAAGAAAGTATTACAAGTCACTGAGAAAATAAAAAATAAAGCTACATTGAGGAAATATTCCATAAAAAAGTCAAAGAAAGAAAGCGTCTTAAGACCTGACACAGTACACTGATCTCACTGAGGTTGCTATGCTGGGAATCTCTTGGTTCCTGAGAAGAGAAAACAGACTGCAAGTCAGCTCTCCTCACAGAATTAGAACTTGCTCCTTATTATGAATACTTCTACTTCAATATATAGTGAACACTGTTTTTAAATGTTTCTTTAATCTTTGCATATAGGCATAAAATAAAATAGATTCATGTATGTAGACAATAAAATATCAATATCTACTTTTGGTGGTTTGAATATGCTTGGTCAAGGGGGGGCACTCTTAGGAGGTGTGGCCTTGTTGGAGTGGGTGTGGTTTTGTTTGAGGAAGTATGTCACTATGGGTGTCAGCAAAGATTGTTTCCTGCTAGCTTCCTGAGGATGCCAGACTTCTAGTGGGTGCCTTCAGATTAAGATGTAGAATTTTCAGCTCCTCTAGCCCCCCATCCTCCTTGATGCTGCCCTGCTTCCTTCCATGATCCTAATAGACTGAACAGTTGAGAAAGTAAGCCACCCCAATTAAATATTTTCTGTTATAAGAGTTGTCTTGGTTATGGTGTCTTATCACAGGAATAAAACCCTAAGACATTACACCATATTTTCTCCTTCCAACTTAACCCTCCATTCTCTGCTTTTGCAATAATTTTCACCAGGGGAGGTGACAAAAGCCACATCTACTTCTTCCAGGGTTATTAGAGGGAGTCAAGATTTTATTTCATTTTTATTGTAAGAATATGAATGTTTGCCTAAATGTATGTCTGTATTTCACATAAATTCAGTGCCCAAAGAGGCCAGAGGAGGATATCAGATGCCCTGGGACTAGAGTCACAGATATTTTTGAGCTTCCATGTGGGTGCTAGCAATTGATCCCAGGTCCCCAGGAAGAGCAGCTAATATCCATAACTATGGCCCTATCTCTTCACTCCAACAAACCAAATTTGATCCCTTCAAACTTTCTTTTGACATTATTGGGTGTACATATAGAGGCTGGATGATGTGTTGCCACCAGGTTAACCAAAAGTATGTTTACAGGAAAGTCTTTATGCTAAGTGGATAATGGCCTCCCATGGCTGCTCAGATGGTGAAACCGTTCCCTAGTTTGTCTTCCTCAACCTATTCTCTAGCCTCTCATTGAGACCACATAGCCATATTCAATTAGGGCAGAATTGTGTAAAAATGGCTGGGAGGAGTAAATGGATTTTTAGGTAAGGTTCTCACCCTTCCCTTGAATGGGGGATTCCCAACAGGCAACAACCCCACCTGGGGTGTGCTTTTTGTAAACAAGCACAGTTGAACTGATTCAGGTGGGTGATGTTGGCAGGGAGGTTAATGCTGCATAACACCAGGACCCCTCCCAACTATATATCTTTTTTTATAACACATTAAGTTCAATGAGTGTAGCTCATATGTACATGATAATGGAATGGGGCCATTTACTGTGTCATGGAAGTCCTAACTGTGGTAACAGCCTCCAAAAGAATGTAAGTCTCCCTCCTCCATAACAGCTCTTCAGTATGGGATGGAATCTAGAGGCCATATGCCCTATCAGTGCCAGACATTTTTTTTTTTTTTTTTTTTTTTTTTTTTGCTATTTGACTAGAGTGAGTGACTTTATTCTCAGCCCACTGAGAACAAGTTACATTCATTTAAGAAATAGTAAAGGTATTAAGATGGTCTATCCATAAAGTCATTTACCAACTGTTTCAATGAACAATGGTTCTGTTAGAGGGTGGCACAGACATTAGGTGTAGCTAAGAATCTGGATCATTATCTGTGATAATTTGGAAAAGCATTCATCTTAAAGAAAAAGTAACTTATAAAGTCCTCCTCTTCAAACTTGATACAAGAGTTACAAACATCAGGCAAAGCATTCAGTCCCACTCTTTGTGGTTCTCTTACAAGCAACATCCCTAGTTAATGATCTATGTTTCTTTTGGGTATATAACTATTTTGAAATATATAAGCTGTTCTGAAAACCATACTATAGTGTAAAGATGTGAAATAAACAATACTACTAATTGAATGACTGAGATTGGAGAAGCAAGATTTCAAGACCCTTATGTTATACACAGCAAGACACTGTCACAAACAAGATGAAAGTGTATATAGATTGTACAATGTTGGATCTATTTCTCCAATTACCAAATTAGAGAGACCATTGGATGACAACCAACAAATTTCTAAATCCTCATATTATTGGATTTCAATCGATTAGGATACATTGGTATTATTTTTCATATTAATATATTAAGAAAAAGTAATTGTCAATTCCTGTTGTTTTTGTTGTAAGAGGTGGAATTATGTTTGTGTGGATTTGTTGAAAGATTACCTCCTTGCTTCTTCTGGGGTGTAGTTTTGCTCCTTATGTTGATGTTTTCCATCTATTATCCTTTGCAGAGCTGGATTTGTAGAAAGTTATTGTGTAAATTTTGTTTTGTCATGGAATATCTTGTTTTCTCCATCTATGATAATTGAGAGTTTTGCTGGATATAGTAGCCTGGGCTGGCATTTGAGTTCTTGTAGGGTCTGTATGACATCTGCCCAGGATCTTCTAGCTTTCATAGTCTCTGGTGAGAAGTCTGGTGTAATTCTGATAGGTCTGCCTTTATATATTACTTGACCTTTTTCCCTTACTGCTTTTAAAATTCTTTCTTTATTTAGTGCATTTTGTGTTTTTATTATTATGTGTCGGGAGGAATTTCTTTTCTGGTCCAGTCTAGTTGATGTTCTGTAGGTTTCTTGTATGTTCATGGGCATCTCTTTCTTTAGGTCAGGGAAGTTTTCTTCTACAATTTTGTTGAAGATATTCAACGGCCCCTTACATTGGGAATCTTCACTCTCTTCTATATCTATTATCCTTACGTTGGTCTTCTCATTATGTCCTGGATTTCCTGGATGTTTTGGATTAGGAGCTTTTTGCATTTTCTTTGACTGTTGTGTCAATGTTTTCTCTGATGTCTTCTGCCCCTGAGATTCTCTCTTCTATCTCTTGTATTCTGTTGGTGATGTTTGAATCTATGGTTCCTGATTTCTTTCCTAGGCTTTATATGGCCATGATTGTCTCTCTTTCTGTTTTCTTTATTGTTTCTATCTCCTGGATGGTTTTGCTCATTTCCTTCACCTGTTTGTGTTTTCCTGAAATCTTCAATGGATTTTTGTGTTTCCTCTTGAAAGGCTTCTAGCAGTTTACCTGTGTTCTCTTTTATTTCTTTGAGGGTGCTATTTATGTCTTTCTTAATGTCCTGTATCATCACCATGAGAAGTGATTTTATATCTGAAATTTGCTTTTCCGGTGTAATGGTGTGTCCAGGACTTGATATGGTGAGAGAATTAGGTTCTGATGATCCCAAGTGACCTTGGTTTTTGTTGTTTATTTTATTAAGCTTGCCCCCCAATCTGGATATCTCTAGTACTACCTGCCCTTGCTAAATCTGACTGGACCCTGTCCATCCTGTGATCCTGGTTGTGTGAGATCTCCTCAGATTTAAGCTGTGTCTGGGATCCTGTGATCCTGGGCTTGTTAAGTCACCTAGGAGTAGAGCTTCCTCTGGATGTTGTGGGACTGGCTGTGGAGCTTGTGCCCAAAGTCTACTCTGGACACCAGCCCAGACAGACCAGAAGGAACCTGAGTCACTGAGCTGGTAGAATTCCTGGGTGCCTGGTCCCGATGGTCCCAGTTACTCCCAGTGTTGGGACAGATGTTAGTTCCTCCTCACCTCTGATCCTGGGTGTGTCAGAGCACCTGGGAGTACAGCTTCATCTGAGTGTTGTGGGACTGGCTGCAATGATGTTGGTTCCTCCTCACCTCTGATCCTGGTTGTGTCTGAGTGCCTTGGAGTGGAGCTTCCTCTGGGTGTTGTGGGACTGACTGCAGAGCTTGCACCCAAAGTCTGTTCTGGACACCAGCCCAAACAGACCAGAAGGAACCTGAGTCACACAGTGCCAGATATTTTTGTGCTTAATTTTGTGCAGGTAACCACAGCAGCTATGAATTCCTTTTTGTCATATCATGGTGAGTGATTTAAGATACACTTTGAACACTTTTAGAAATGAATTGTTCAGCAAATGGATTCACTTTACATTGCATATAACCTCTGTCACTTAACCTCTTTCTTATTAAGCATCTATAACATAAATATTCTCTTTATGTTGGAACATAAACTGTGGTCAATCTACACAATAGAGTACTACTCAGCTATTAAAAACAATGAATTTATGAAATTCTTAGGGAAATGCATGGATCTGGAGAGTATCATCCTGAGTGAGGTAACCCAATCACAAAAGAACACACATGGTATGCATTCTCTGATAAGTGGTTATTAGCCCAGAAGTTTGGAATACAGGAAGAACAACCTACAAACCATAAGAGACTTAAGAAGAAGGAAGACCAAAAGGTGGACATTTCATTCCTTTTTAAAAGGGGGAACCAAATATCTACGAAAGGAGTTGCAGAGGTTAACTATGGAGCAGAGACTGAAGGAAAGACAAGCCAGCTTAAATATAGCTATCTCCTGAGAGGCTCTGACAATACCTGACTAATACAGATGTAGAGGCTCACAACCATTCATTGAACTGAGTACACGGTCCCCAATGAAGGAGTTAGAGAAAGGATCTATGGAGATGAAGGGTTTGCAGCCCCTTAGGATGAACAACAACATGAACTAACTAGTACCCTCAGAGCTCCCAGGGACCCAACCACCAACCAAGGACTATACATGGTGGGACTGAATGTTTTGGCAGCATGTGTATAGTAGAGGATTGCAAATTCGATAATCAATAGGAGGAGAGGACCTCGGCCTTGTAAAGTTTTTGTGGCCCAGTATAGGGGAATGCCAGGGCCAATAAGTGGGAGAGGGTGGGGTGGCAGGCATGAGGAGGGGGGAGGCAACAGGGGTTTGTTCTTCTTGTTTTTGTTTGTTTGTTTGTTTTTTGGAGGAGAAACTGGGAAAGGAGAACTTTACATGTAAATAAAGAAAATATCTAATAATAAAAAAAAAAAGAATTCTAAGCCTAGGTCTGATATTTATATCAGACTTGCTCTATTCCTTCTATATGTAATATATATATATATATATATATCATATAAAATTAATATATATTACATAATCTAGGGTTTTGTGTTTTGGTAAAATTTTTGAAACAGGGTCCCACTGTGTAACCATGGATGGGCTGAAAATTTACAGGACATTCAGGCTGGCCTTAGACTTACAGAGATCCCCCTGCTTCAGTACTCTGAGTGCTAGGATTAAGGGATGTGCCACGAGGCCTGTCTATTTCTGAAATTTCACTACATGGTGAAGAATGCATGGGAAATCAGTATGTGTACATAAGTGAAGGAGCATAAAGATGGCAGAAGACCTCATATCCCCTGGAACAGTTGATACAGATTCTTATGAGTTGCTCAATCTGGGTACTAGGTATTGTAGTTGGGTCCTCTGGAAGAAGTGTTTGAAATAATAAAATTTTTAAATTTCATGAGAATTCCCAGAAATACTGATGTGTTTTCTCAGAAGAGGAATTTAAAAATACAGAGAAACTTTTTCCTATATTGGAAATGTTCTAAAATGTGTCATTATTGGATGAGTAAATATACTTCTTTTAAATTAAAGTTAATTATATTGGCAGGGTATGAGTAATCTGAAGTCAAAAGTTGTGAAAACAGGGGGCTGGCAAGATGGCTCAGCAGGTTAGAGCACTGACTGCTTTTCCAAAGGTCCTGAGTTCGGATCCCAGCAACCACATGGTGGCTAACAGCCACCCATAATGAGATTGGATGCCTTCTTCTGGTGCGTATGAAGATAGCTGCAGTAAATTATGCCAGAGCAAGCAGGCCCAGAGCGAGTGGGACTAGCAGAGGTCCTGAGATCAATAGCAGCCACACACATGATGGCTCACGGCCATCTGTATAGCCACAGTGTACTCATACACACAAAAGTTGTTAAAACAAGGGTGGGTTCTAACTAAGGGGTATTTGATGTGGATAGATAGATAGATAGATAGATAAATAGATAAATAGATAAATAGATAAATAGATAGATATAGATTATATGGTGACAGGAAGAAAAATTAACGGTATATATAAATATCTTATGTAACCACAATGTAAACTTTCAACTTATAACACATGAACACATGTATGTAGTTTAAATGAAAATGCCCTATCTTGGTCAGCAATGCTCCCCTAAAAAGTTACAGAGTGTCTGATGAAAATCCTAACAGGCATGAGAAGCCCTCTTTTAATTGTTGGTCGGGGTTTTCCAAGAGATTTCTAAAACTGCCACAGTGGTTTGCCTTTAGTGAAAGGCAAACTCTTCTCAGGTTGGAAGGTAAAGCCTCATTTCTGAAGACATTATGCAGTTTAAACATAGGCCAAGAGGACCCAAGATAATTGAAAAGCCTCTTCTCTAAGGAGTAGCTTCCATTATATCAGAAGGAGACATATAGGCTTCAAATGGAAAGAAGTAACCAACACTCCTATCCAGCTTGGACACTTACAAACTACAACAATGATCAGCCAGGCATGGTAACTTTACAGGTGCTGTGACATGTATAACTTGGTGTTAATCAGCAATACTCTAATTAGGTTAACCTGCTCAAGGGAGAGAAATTATGCATAATACTGGAAACCTAGCCAATTACCCATGGTCATGAAGTCATAGATCTTGGATGAGAACCTACTTTTTTGTGTTTTCTAAATGAACATAATCTTGTTACATTATAAATATGTCTTTATACATTCCAATAAGTATAGTCCTCACTACTCATCAAGGAAACTTCTTCTTTTCACATTCTGATACCATTACAAAAAAAGCCACAACCAATCAAAATGCAGAGTTGTTGGGCCTAGTCCCAACATATGTATCCACAAAGCAACTCCTGCACCTAAGGTTCAGGCAGCATTGAGGGAAAAGAGGAGGAAAGTGTGCAAAATCCAGAGGGCCAGGAAATTTGCTGTGAGACTGTGTCTCCAAGAAATGTCAGAGATGCTACATTCATGAAGAAGTTTCACTAATATTAAACAAAACAAAAGCAATACCAATAGGCATGATAACATATAAAGAAAAATCTCTAGAGACCTCAGCCTAGAACTATAGACACCAAAGGAATTGTGAGAGTGGGAGAAATAGTTTTCCCCAGGAGATTAGCATAACAGTTGGCTATCTAATTCCAAATTGTCAGTCTTGAGAAAACATAAACACAAGTAACACCATACAGACATAGCAAGTTATGTACTTAGGAATAATATGGATGTATCAACAATGAAAGGAAAAGAAGCCATGAATTTGAAAGAGTTTAAGACAGGGTACATGGGTGTCTTAGTCAGGGTTCTCTAGAGTCACGGAACTTATGATAGTCTCTATGTAGTAAAGGAATTTATTGATGACTTACAGTCTGTAGTCCAACTCCCAACAATCAACTCCCAACAAAGGTCGGTAGCAGCTGTGAATGGAATTCCAAAGATCCAGCAGTTGCTCAGTCCTACAAGGCAAGCAGGTGAAACAGAGAGAGCCTTCCTTCTTCCAATGTCTTCCAAGGTCTCCAGAAAAAGCTGTGACCCAGGTTGAAGGTGTGTGCCACCACATCTTTAACCCCAGATGACCTTGCTTGAACTTGTAGATCTTCCAGTCTTAATCTTCTAGGATTCACAGCCACTATACCACCACACCTTTAATCCCAGATGATCTTGAACTCATAGAGCTTTCTATCTTAATCCTCTGGGATTCATAGCCACTATTCCTCAAGGTCTCCATGCCAAGATTTGAATCGGAAACTTATATCTCTCAGCCTCCAGATTATGGCCACAGGTGAGCCTTCTAATTCTGGATTGTAGTTCATTTCAGATATAGTCAAGATGACAACCAGGAATAGCCACTACAATCCACCTCTTGTCTACTTGACACAAATAATATCTCATGTCCACATGAAACAATAACAAAATCATGAATACCCCTAACATGATATAACTATTTCTCGTACAATCGCAAATGCATTTGGAAATTTACAATGGGGCAATGTCCCTTGGGAACATTCTTTTAGTGTCTCAACTTAAATACCAATTGATGTTAAAAAAAAATTAGAAGAAAGAAAAAAATGTATTTTTAACAAAATAAGACAAGCATTCATATTACTTTATAATCCTTGTTTCTACAACTGATTATGTGGCCTTAGCTGTTATTTATAACTACCTTCCTCTACTACCCATTCTGTATTTCCTTCCCCCTCAACAAGCACTTCAGCAGGTCTCGGCTCTTTTCCTGGAGGATTGACCCATACCTTCATTCCTGATGGGTCTGCATCCTTTATCATCCTGCTTGGATTAGGCTGTTGTAATTTCCCATTGACTTTAATCACAGGACATGGAAGTACTAAGAGACGCCCTAAGGGATCTCCTGCACTCTAGACATAATCATGCTTACCTCCATTGTGAAGAGGCAATCCAATTTCTCCATGGTAATCTGGACCTATCACTCCTCCTAACACTGTTGTTCCTTTCTTAGCCTGTTGGTTTAAGGGCATTAGAAGCCCAAAATGACCAGGTGGAAGTCTGAGCTTCTAGTTCAATGGAATGTTTGTTGTGGTTCCTGGTAGGAGAACTCTACCCTCTGGAACCAAACCTTCTAGGCCAGCAGAACCTAGATTTGTGGGGACAGGAAGCAAAAATTTTCCTAGAGGGTCACTAGGAGTGATAGTGAGTGGAACAATTCCCCTTTCCATCCCTTAATTCCTGAACTCATGGATCTTGGCTATGGAGGAAACTGTGCCATATATTGGATGCTGATTCAAAGCATATACTACCTTCTGAAGAACTCTGCCCCTGCCCTCCATGCTGTTGCCACCTAATTGGCGCTGAAGCTGTATCTTCAAAAGGACATTCCATCTTTCTATCAGACCAGAAGCTTCAGGATGATGGGGAACATGGTAAGACCAATGAATTCCATGATCATGGGCCCACTGTCACACTTCTCTGGCTGTGAAGTGAGTTCCTTGGTCAGAAGCAATACTGTGTGGAATACGATGATGATAGATAAGGCATTCAGTGAGTCCATGGATGGTGGTTTTGGCAGAAGCATTTTGTGCAGGAAAGGCAAATCCATATCCAGAATAACTGTCTACTCCAGTAAGAACAAAACTCAAGCAAGCCAGCAAGGAACATCTCTCCATGGCCTCTGCATCAGCTCCTGCTTCCTGACCCACTTGAGTTCCAGTCCTGACTTCCTGTGGTGATCAACAGCCATGTGGAAGTAAGCCAAATAAATGCTTTCCTTCCCAACTTGCTTCATGGTCATGATGTTTGTGCAGGAATAGAAACCATGACTAAGACAATGCGACAGTTCAGAGGGAGGAAAGAGGAGAAGAAAGTGATATAGTTGTGTTCTCAAAAGTTAAAAATAAAACTTATCTAAAATTAAAATATAAAACCATGAATATAAACAAACAAAAACAAATATGTGCATGTTAAGATATAGTGAATGCAAAGGCATAGGGATTAAAAACAACTACCTATAATATACTAATGAGGTCTTGAGGGGTGTGGCTAAGCAGTAGAGCATCTGCCAGATTTCCCCCAGTGAAGAACAGGAAGTAGCTCAGAGATACATAGAACACCCCTCTGAAATTTATTGGTGAGACTGGTGACATATCTCAGCCATACTTTAACTAGCATAGCATTTATGCAACCTGGGTTCAATATCTAGGATTAGAAAGGCAAACAAAACAAAGACACCATCTCTTACAAGTTTTAGTTACACTACCAAACTTGTCAAAGTGTTTGTTATATAAATACCTACAAACCCTCATCATATTCATGTATTCTGTGTTCACTCCAATTACAAATCTTCTGCTGTTTCCTCATGTTTTCCTACCACATAAAATTGGAGTATCCCTTCCTTTCCCACATCTCAGGTCTCCTAGCAAACATAGATGGCAACTAGGAACCACAGGACCAAGTACCAATGATGGGGCTGGTCCCTGCTTCTGGAAGCTGGTGTGTTGCTGCCCTTTAGAGACCATTTAGCATCACAATCCCTATGTGGTCTGGAGCCTCTTTTTTTTTTTTTTTTTTTTTTTTTTTTGGCACTGACAGACAAAGTGGTATGCTCTTTCTTCTGATCCTACTGGACTATGAAGTAACAAGGGAAACCAGTATTTGGGTACTGCAAAGGACTCAAGTTCAGTTTCCAATACGCATATCAGGTGATTCAAAACTGCCTGTAACTCTAAGTCCATACAACTCAACATCCTCCTCTCTTTTGAAGCCACCTATGTGGATGTATGCACCCACCACACACATATCCAAAAAAATGAATGAATGAGCAAACAAATAAGTCCATTCAGCCTGAGTTATATAAAATACTGGCACAAATGAACAAATAATTAATAAATAATGTGGGCATAGGACAAGATGTCATATGTCTTCAATCTCAGGAAGAGCAAGCAGATCTCCATCAGTCTGAGACAAGTCTGGTCTAGAGGCTTCCCAGTATTACATAATGAGATGCTGCTTCAAAATAATATTAGTAATGAGGCATTGTACTGACACATTAGCAGCTAAGAGCACTGGCTATTCTTCCAGAGTACACAAATTTGATTTACAGTACCCAGCGGGTAGCATGCAACCATCCACAACTTCAGTTCCAGGTGACCTGATGCCCTCTTCTGGCCTTCAATGGCATCATGCACACAAAGGCTATATTCTGGGGCTGAATACTGGATTTGTGCTGCTTCCTGGTATAAGTCCTGAGGCTTCACTACTGAACTCAGCTCTAAATGGACCTCCTCTAATTTTCTAAGGTCTGTCTGCCTGTCTGCCTGTCTGACTACCTGTCTGTCTGTCTGTTGTGCTATATTTGCACTCCATGTTTGTGGCTTGTGCCTTCAGAGACCAGAAGAAGGCACAACATCCTCTGGAGCACACAGTTATGAGCCACTATGAAGATTCTCCAAGTCAATTCTGTTGTGTTTTTGTCAAGAGAAGTAATGACTCTTAGTACTGGCCCATCCCTCCAGCCCTTATGTTTTTAATAGACTTATTTATTTTATATGTATATGTGCATAACCTGGATATATGTCTATGCACCATGTGTGTACTTTGTAGACACAGCGGTACCTTGAACTCAGTGGTGGTAAGCTACCTTGTACATGCTGAAAACTGAACACTGATCCCCTGGAAGAGCATCCAGTGCACTGATACTTCTATCCAGCACCTCATTTTTCATTTGAGCCTAATATACTTTTGGGTACACTAAAGTCTCACCAACACAGCTTCCCAATAGACATGCAAACATTTATAAGGAAAAGCTCATGGTACCTCAACCCTATAGGCAACTAAAAAGATCAGGAGGAATAATTTTCACCATGAAAAAGCATGCCAATTGGTTATCCAATACCAAATTGTGAACCCTGAAAACATACAAGTGACATTGAATAGACTGAACAGGGTATATTCATGTAATTAAGAATATGAATTGCTGGGCAGTGGTGGCACATGCCTTTAATCCCAGCACTTGGGAGGCAGAGGCAGGCGGATTTCTGAGTTCCAGGTCAGCCTGGTCTACAGAGAGAGTTCCAGAACAGTCAGGAATATACAGAGAAACTCTGTCTCGAAAAACCAAAAACCAAATATATATATATATATAAAAACAACAACCCTATCTATCTATCTATCTAAACATACATGTAATAACAATGAAAAGAGGCTACGAATTTTTGTTGTTTTTTTAAAGAAATATTATCTTTTAAATATTATAGGAGCAATTTATTTATTTTTTTCAGTATAGAAGTACTACTGGGAAGGTAGTAAAGATGGCATCAATTCTAACATTGTCAGAAAATACATTTCGAAATGTACATTAGTTTCTTATATAGGCTTTAAAACAATCTTTAAGTCAAGGAACCCTGTTCTTGTGGAGGTAAAAAACATGGGATTTAGATCAAGGAATCTTATGTTCCCTAAAATATGTCAAAAGAATTCTATTTTGATTTGATAAGAGATTTTTTGCTAAAAAGTATTCCAATATAAGTAAGTTTGCAAATTTTTGGTCAAGTTAGATTTCTTCATTTATTTTAGGATGTTTTTGTAAATTAATTTATTCATTTTATATTCTGGTCACTGACCCTGTCCACTTTTCCACTGTCCTCCCCCATCTACCCTCCCTTTCTCCTCTGAGAGGGTGGAGGCCCCCTCTTGTTTATTCCTCCTGCCTCTGGCACATCAAGTATCTTCAGGGCTAGGTGCATCCTCTCCACTGAAGCCAAACAAGGCTGCCCAGCTAGAAGAACATAGTCCACAGACAGGCAACAGGTTTATGGGCAGCCCCTGTGCAAGTAGTTTGGGACGCACATTAAGACTGAGCTACACATCTGCTACATATGCGCAAGGAGTACCTAGGTCTAGCCTATGCATGAAGAGGCTATGAATTTAAAAGTTAGCAAGAAGACTTGCATCAGAGGGTTTAGAAGGAGGAAGGAAGGGGGAGTGGTGTAATTGTAATCTCAAAAAAAAAGAGGTTTTTAAAAGTCTTATCTTATTTTTATTTGTATCTCTCTGTGTGTCTTTGTGTGTATATGCATATGTTCAAGGCCAGAAGAGGGTATCAGGTTCCCATGGAACTAAGTAACAACTAGTTTTAAGTTTTCATATGAATCCTTGGAACAAAAATTCTGTCCTCTGAAAGTGCAGCAAAGTGCTCTTAACTTCTGAGCCATCTCTCCAGTTCCTACTTTATTTTTTGATTGACTTGCAAAAATTGTCATTCTTATGGAAACTGGGTTTCTCAGAGAGCTCGCCTCTGTTCACTAAACAAAAATACCTGTAATCATGTAACTAGAGAGATAGATTCAGGAATAACATATTTCCAGGATCATCCAGAGCTACATATAGTTTGAAGCTAGGTTTGGCTAAAAGAGACCCTTGTAAAAGGACCTCAGTCTTTAATACAATCCCAGAACTTAGCACAACTGAATTCATGATGGAAATACCACTCAGGCCATAAAACTCAGAATGTCAACAGTACCACTTACCAAAACGAAAACAAAGACCAAATTTGCCAATCTCCATAGTTCTGGAAAAGTCTCCAAATGCACCAATCTTTCTTTTTGGCTTCTGTCATTTGTCTTCTGGATAACTGCTCTTGTTAACTGAAGTATGTGAAACCAGGACATAGTTACTTTGCTTAAAAGCTCACTCTGAAAATGGTGCAGTGTTACACTGGGATCCAGAATACTAGTGTAGTTGCCAACCTGCTCAAAGATTTTTCAATTGGCTTAAATCCATATCTGAGTAGTCTCCTCTGGTAGATACCTCACAACCCTCAGTCTCAAAAAAAATGATTTTTTTTTCCCCTCAAATACTGTACTGGCTGGTTTTGTGTGTCAACTTGACACAGGCTGCAGTTATCACAGAGAAGGGAGCTTCAGTTGAGGAAGTACCTCCATGAGACCCAGCTGTGGGGCATTTTCTCAATTAGTGATCAAGGGGGTAGAGCCCCTTGTGGGTGGTGCCATCCTTGGGCTGGAAGTCTTGGGTTCTATAAGAGCGCAGGCTGAGCAAGCCAGGGGAAGCAAGCCAGTAAGGAACATCTCTCCATGGCCTCTGCATCAGCTCCTGCTTTCTGACCTGCTTGAGTTTCAGTCCTTACTTCCTTTGGTGATAAACAGAATATGGAAGTAAGCTAAATAAACCCTTTCCTCCCCAACTTGCTTCTTGGTCATGATGTTTGTGCAGGAATAGAAACCCTGACTAAGACAAATACCTGGGCATGTTGATGAGTAGATATAATACTGGTATATGAACAAGATGACTGGAGAGTGGATTCCAGATGAATTAATAGACAATGGAAGCAGAGGGATCAGAAACTCAAGTCTTGCTCTTTCTAGTAAATAGTAAACCCTTGACCAGGCTGAATTCAGTGAAAACAAATATCAAAGAATGAAAAGGCTGAATATGGTGGTACATACTTTGGGAGACAAATGCCGGTGGATCTCTGAGACTGAATCCAGCCTCGTCTACAAAGTGAGTATCAGTAGATCCAGGGGTGTTATACAGAGAAACACTGTCTGAAGACAAACATCAACAACAAAGTAGAAGGAGGAGGAGGAGGAGGAGGAGGAGGAGGAGGAGGAGGAGGAGGAGGAGGAGGGTCTTACTGTTGGAGGTTTCCCATGGAGATGGAGATCTATAGCCCACTTTGGTAAAGGAGCCCTTGCAAAAGGAATAGAGCAAGCATGGACTGGGCCATCTCTGGCATGTCTTCCAGGCCACTATCTTTCTCCACACTGCCCTGTACTGAGTTGTGTAGGGATGGGCTGACAGGCCAACTAGCCAGTGAGGACTGGGGCACAGCTTCAGGCCATGTTCTGGGAGAGAAAAATCTCTTCTCAAGTGTTACAGCTCTAAGAACAAAAGGCTCAGACCAAGGAGTAGATCGTTCACATGCTTTACTTCCCGGGATATCATACATATACATAGTTTTGGGGTTCATTCAGATTTCAGTAGCAGTTATCTCTCATTGGTTTTGGCTGGGAATATTTATTTGCATGTAAGAGGGCTTGACCAATATTACACCCACACCTCCTGGGGCTGTTGTGGGGGGTTTGGGCTGAAATCTGAGCCATTGTTTCAGGAGCTATCTCTGAACATCTATAGTCCCTTGTGAACAAATTTACTTTACTCAGTGAGTCTCCAGGTTTCTCAGGTGGTTGCTCTACTGGACTCCAGCTGTCAGAACAGCCCACTGCCCCACAGGAGCAGGAAGAGGAGGTGGAGTAGGAGAAGGAGGAGGAGGAGGAAGAGGAGGGAGAGGGAGGAGGAAGGGAGGAGGAGGAGGAATAGGAGGAGGAGAGAAGAGAAGAGAAGAGAAGAGAAGAGAAGAGAAGAGAAGAGAAGAGAAGAGAAGAGAAGAGAA
>JADRCD010194338.1:0-50409 GCA_019843815.1 Montemys delectorum | reverse complement strand
GGGGGTGGGGGGAAGTAAAAAAGTTCTTGAAACTTGACTTGGCATCTAAACCTTAATATGGATTTTGAGTGTGATAACTTCTCACAGAATGTAGTCCTTTTCCAAATATTTGTGGAGTTCTTAGTTTGGACATTTTATTAATTTTCTTCCTTTTTCCTTCTCCTCATTGCTCAATTACTAAATAAACACAGCTTGGCCCTTGACAGTCTCCCTGCCCTCTTTTAAAAACACCTCAGGTGTAAGTCTTAAGCAATGGACAGCTAGTCACGCTTATCACTAACTTTCACATTAGAAATTACTATATAATAAACATCATACAGATTTGTTAAAGGAGAATTTGTAGGAAAGGAACAAATAATTAAAACTTAAATATAACCCACTACATTGTAATGATAATTGGATTAACAATATTACTACTTCAGCTTGTTGTATAAGATATAAACACATACAACTCCTGTTGCATGGGTATATATCCCTAAATAAATGCATAATATATTGATATCAATATCTGCTGAATATATTTAAATATATATATAAATGCTGATTATATTTAAGTTTTTATTGCAGCTGTAAAAGCTGCCTCTTTTTTGTTATTTTCTTTTTTAATATTTTTTATTAGATATTTTCTTTATTTACATGTAAATTTCTCCTTTCCCAGTTTCCCCTCCAAAAAGCAAACAAACAAAACAAACAAACAAACAAACAAAAACAACAGGAACAAACCCCCTGTTGCCTCCCCTGTCCCCATGCCTGCCACCCCACCCTCTCCCACTTATTGACCCTGGCATTCCCCTACACTGGGGCACAAAACCTCCACAATGCTGAGGCCCTTTCCTCCTATTGATGATGGAATTTGCAATCCTCTACTATACACATGCTGCCAAAACATTCAGTCCCACCATGTTTAGTCCTTGATTGGTGCCTGGGTCCCTGGGAGCTCTGAGGGTACTAGTTAGTTCATATTGTTGTTCGTCCTAAGGGGCTGCAAGTCCTGCAGCTCCAGAGATCCTTTCTCTAACTCCTTCATTGGGGACCATGTACTCAGTTCAATGAATGGCTATGAGCCTCTACATCTGTTATCAGTCAGGAGATACCTATATTTAGGCTGGAAAGATCTCCCATGCTCATGGATTGGCAGGATTAATATAGTAAAAATGGCCATCTTACTGCAGACAATCTACAGACACAATGCAATCCTCATCAAAATTCCAACTCAATTCTTCACAGACTTAGAAAGAGCAATTTGCAAATTCATCTGGAATAACAAAAGACTCAGGATAGCCAAAACTATTCTCAACAATAAAGGAACCTCTGGTGGAATCACAATCCTGGACCTTAAGCTGTACTACAGAGCAATTGTGATAAAAACTGCATGGTATTGGTACAGTGACAGGCAGGTAGATCAATGGAATAGAATTGATGACCCAGAAATGAACCCATGCACCTATAGTCACTTGATCTTTGGCAAAGGAGCTAAAACCACACAGTGGAAAAAAGACAGCATTTTCAACAGATGGTGCTGGCTCAACTGGCGATTTGCATGTAGAAAAATGCAAATCGATCCATTCTTTTCTCCTTGTACAAAGCTCAAGTCCAAGTGGATCAGGGACCTCTACATCAAACCAGATACATTGAAACTAATAGAAAATAAAGTAGGGAAGAACCTCGAGCAAATAGGCATGGGGGAAAATTTCCTGAACAGAACATCAATAGCTTCTGCTCTAAGATCAAGAATTGACAAAGGGACTTCATAAAGTTGCAAAGCTTCTGTAAGCAAAAGACACTGTCAATAGTACAAAACGGCAACCAACAAATTGGGAAAAGATCTTTACCAACCCTATATCTGATAGAGGGCTAATATCCAATGTGTACAAAGAACTCAAGAAGTTAGACTCCAGAGAACCAAATAACTATTTAAAAATGGGGTACAGAGCTAAACAAAGAATTCTCAACTGATGAACACCAAATGGCTGAGAAGCACCTAAAGAAATGTTCAACATCCTTAGTCATCAGGGAAATGCACATCAAAACAACTCTGAGATTCCACTTCACACCAGTCAGATTGGCTATGATAGAAGACTCAGGTGACAGCACATGCTGGAGAGGTTGTGGAGAAAGAGGAACACTACTTCATTGCTGGTGGGATTGCAAACTGGTACAACCACTCTGGAAACCAGTGTGGCGGTTCCTCCAGAAATTGGACATAGTTCTACCAGAGGACCCAGCTATACCACTCCTGGGCCTATACCCAGAAGATGCTCCAACATGTAATAAGGACACATGCTCCACCATATTCATAGCAGCCTTATTTATAATAGCCAGAAACTGGAAACAACCCAGATGTCCCTCAACAGAGGAATGGATACAGAAACTGTGGTACATCTACACAATGGAGTACTACTCAGCTATTAAAAACAACGACTTTATGAAATTCTTAGCGAAATGGATGGATCTGGAGAGTATCATCCTGAGTGAGGTAACCCAATCACAAAAGAACACACATGGTATGCATTCTCTCTTAAGTGGTTATTAGCCCAGAAGTTTGGAATACAGGAAGAACAAAGCTGCCTCTTTTTATAATATGGGTGAAAAATATATTCTTTTGGAATTGTTTATAAACTGAATACATAAAAATTATTTGTGTTTACATTTAAAATGATTTATACTGTTGTTGAATAATTAGACTTGCCTTTGGAATGAAAGTGAGCTGACTTAATTTTCAGTCTTTACTGTTAAAAACAAAATTATGCCAAAGCATGTACACAATATTTTGGAACAATCTCATGTGTATTTTGATTAGAGGCATCTCTAGAAAGAACAACTCAAAGGAGTGAAATGAAGCAGGTGGGACCCATCCATTCAGTTTATGAGTCAAGCAAACAAATTGTGACCAAGCAGAGCATAAGAAAGTAAGTAACATGGAGTTAGTTATAAAGAAAAAAAAAACACAAGTGTTTTTTTTAGATTAAACAGGTAATTTTAAAGAAATTTTGTTATGTAGCTTATTCATAGTTCTATGACTGTTTTTTTAAAACTAAAGTCTCACAATTCTGAAATATGAAAGATAAAGTATAGAATGTCACTTAACCTCCCGAGGCTTGGTCTTCTCTTCACTATGAGGTAGAAATAAATCCAAATACTGATGTAAAGTTAGACTCAAAACCAGGTATGCTAACTAGTGCCAAGTACAGACATCTAAGGCAGGAATATAATTGTAGGTTGAGCCCTAGCCTGAGTTACCTAGGAAATTCCAGAACAGACTGAACTCCAAAGTGAGATATTATGTCAACAAAATAAAATAATCAAAAGCTATTTAGAAAGATTAGCAAGATCACTGTACTCCACCAAATTCTTCAGAAATGCAGGAGGCAAAGTTATGTCAAGTGCAAAAATATAGTTGTCCTAGGCCATACTGTAGGTTTATCTCTCTGCAGTCAGCTCTACTGGATGGAGTGTAATTGAACTGGACAAGATCTGTTTCTATTTGCAATTGGCACATATCACTTTCAGTCACATACAACCACAGAAATGGCATCATTTTGGTGTATCTGACTATGAACTAGTTTGGATATTTAGAAAATAAAAGATGGAGATTTGATGAGACAGGATATTTCTCTTGCCTTTCCAGGAATGAAGTACACCTTTACAGTACACCTGAAATGCTATAACCTGAACCATTCCAATTTGGATTCCCATTCTAGGAATTAGACAATAAAATTCAAAGACACATTTAAGTATGCAGCTGGAGCTTTATCTATTAAACTTATGATGTTCTAGGAGAAAGTAAAAGAATGAGATGATAATGAAGCCACATTCCCATGGATAATATATAATTGGTTCTGGACCTTTTTGAAAGTCTGACCAGTTACTCTCTGTTATTTATGAGATAACTATGCCCCATTAAAGAAATTCATCTTCAATAAGTTAACCAATTGATTTGTGTTCTGGTAAAACTTGACATTTTAACTAATTCACAGTATAATAGTGGAAAAAGCGGATACTTCTGATACAATTTCTCAGTAATTACCTGTCTTTTATGTAGGATTTCATCCTCTGTAAAATGTTATGATTCCCACTTTTTGTCATGCAGTTTTGAATAGTGGACTGTTAACAGCCAAAGCATACCAGATAGATGACAATTCTAATTATGACAATTATATGATATATGATAATGAGGATGACATATGGTAATGAGGGTGATGATATCAGATGACACTTGTTTTCAGATATATTTTATACTTGAACTAGCACTGTTTATGACAGATAGCGTTGTTTTAAAACAACCTGAAATGTTTTCCATCTACTTAACAAGTTGCATCTGAAGACAACTTCTAGACACTGTCTGGAGATGAAGATCAAGTTTTTAGAAAAACTCATGCTAAATCAATTGTGTAAGCATACCTTCACCTTCTTTTGATGGACCAATACTGATGGGCCTGAATTTCTTTTGGATGATGTGGTTATATCCATATCTCAACAATGTTGAGATTTGACTTAAAAGAAAAATTAAAAAGATAAGATGTTAAATGACTTGGAAACGTGTCTGTATTTCTTATTTCAGATTAAAATGTTAGGTCCAATTCAGCTGCATTAATTTTATTCTACTTATCCAACTCAGTCAATTTGCTTTGTATCCCTGGCAGACAAAAGAGTGCTTAATTTAGTTATGCTTAACCAAATCAAGTGAATTAACTACCATTTTCATGCTTGCTATGTTACATGTTGATAGATGAACACATAATCTTGTGTGCCTAAAGCTATGGATTGCTTTCCAATATATGAGAAAATAGTGCTTTAGTGGAGAATGATAAATCATTGTACCAACTGAGGTTGAAAATTTTACTTGAATTTGTCAATATTAATACCTTTTTTTTTCTTTGCCCCCTTTCTCTCACACACACAAAACTTTAGACTCAAGAAGGAAATATTACCATATGTGAATGTGGAATCTGAAATAATGAACAAATCAACCAAGTTATGAATAAATGAGGATTCTTAACTAGTATTTAATGATTGTACAATCACACAGATTGTAGCTCCCATCCTGTTTCTTGATGAAACTTTAAATGATATGCTCTCAGTTCATATATATTTGCAATACTGTGATTCAATAGAAAGAACTCATAATTGCTCAAGAAAGGCTATCATTTGCTTAAACATCTGTTTAAGTTTTTATGTAGGAGTGTTTCTTATTCTGGACTCTACCATTACTCACAGTCAGTCAGTAGCAAAAACAGATCCATGGGGAAACAGGCTGGACCTGTTCACCCATAAGCCATAGGTAGCAAACAAAACAACAACAAATTTAATTGAAAGATGATGATAACTGAAAAAAGCAATTCTGATATATACAAAGCAGATGATTTTGAAACTGTCATCAATATAATTCTCCATAACAAGATGAGAAAACTATAACACCAAGACCAGAGACATACCGTTAAGTAATGTTCAGGTTAGGATATAAAATATTCTACAAATAATTCATGAGTCAGAAATCTCGTAGGGTTTGGTGAAGTATCCAGGAACTCTGACTTAATCAAAATATTAACACACTGATAGATTCATAATGTGATGGAACTGATAAATGTTGAGACATAGTTGAAGAAAGTAGGTCAATGAGGCATATTCTGGAAAGGTGTGTGCTATCTGTAATTCCTTCCAGGTGTGTCTTTTTCCTGGCCATCATGAGCTCAACACCCTCGACCTTGTGTTTCTACCATTGACTTTCTGCTTCGCCTCCTGCCTACAGTAGTAGATTCCAATGAATTTCAACTGAAATATATGAAATGTTGACTTGAAATAAATCTTTCTCCTTTTGAACTGTTCATCTCAGTTACCGGTCATAGTGATAAAAATCTAATACCAGAGCCTATACTGCAAGCAACAAGGTAAAAAAAATTATTATGAAAACGACCACCAATCCATCATACTTATGTAATTTCAGGCAGTTAGACACAAGTTTCACTTGCAAAATGTGTTTTAAAAGTGCCACTGCTTATTAAAATTATAGTAGGTTGGATGAGAAGTGAGAAGGTACCCTGAACAAAATAATTTACCTATACATTTCCCAGTTATAGAATAAAGAATAAAATCATAATTTAACACACACATAAGTGTGTGGTCTAACTTTGAACTACTCTGCTGAGATATGAATATCTGAATTATAGAATTTTTAGTGGGCTGATGTGGCATTTCAACATTATGAAGAAAAATATAATAGTAAAGTAGATTTTTCCCTAAAGTCATACATGAAAATAGAAGTTACAAATAAAAATGTTTTAACATCATTCCACTGAGAAATGGAAGGGAAAAGCAATGTGACCATCCCATTAATCATTTCAACAGAAAGTGTTTTCAATAACATTTAAATTTATCTGTGTTAAAATATGTCAGAAATGTGTGAGGCCTAAATATATTTAAAATATGCTATGTACAGTGAAATCCATTATGTCTACAATGCATCTGTAGTAATAAAATAGTTTTAAAATTTTGGAAACCAGGCAAGGTAGTGAATGCCTGTAATCTGAACACTTGATCTGATATAGCAGGAAGATTTTAAGTTTAGTGCAAACTGGGTTCTGTTACAAGACTATATTAAAAACAAATCTAGTATGTGGTACCTGCTCAAGCTTAGAACAACCTTACAGTAGGTGCAGAAACATTAATGACTAGTTGTTCAAAATTCAGTAACAACTAAGGGACATATTAATGATTATGTTTAACAATCCCATATTAATAAGTTCTATAAAACATGATAAAAGAGGGCAAATTGTTTAGCGAAACAAAAACTAAAATATTCATAAAGAATATCAGAAAACTAAATCAATTCATCACTAAATCATTTGAATTATTAAGTTAAGGAAGTTCTATTAGGACCTGGAGAAATGACTTATTGATTTAGAACACTTGTTGCTCTTCCAAAAGACGTTAGTTCAGTTTCTTGATTCTATAGCAGATTGAAGCTCTACATTCAAGCAATCAGACACTCTATTATGCCCTTCATTAGTACCAGCAGACACATGACATATAACCATGCGGATATACACACTTACATACATACATATGTACATACATATATGTGCATGCACACACACACACACACACACACACACACACACAAGAGATGGGGAGGGGGAAGAAGGAGGGAGAGGTAGAGAGAGAGACTTTAAAAGACTCAAAAAGATCAAAGATAGTCATAATACACTAAAGAATAAATAACATGGCAGAAATTACCTGACAAGGTTTCATGTTTTTATAAATTAAGAAATAGTGACCAAAACAGGCAATATAGAGATACACTCCTAGGGTGAAAAAGAAATTCCTGTTCCTATTAGGAAAAATAAAAAAAAATTATTATGTCATACTGGGTGTGTGACAGATGTGCATGATGAATTACACATCAAATCTTGATAATAAGATGAGCTTTTTATTATTAGTACCTTTAGGTATAAAGATGGGAAATGAATGCAATCCGATCCTGATAGCAAACTGTAAGTGACAATTGATTTCAAATGGAAAATGAATTGAAATTTTATGTGATATTATATAACTACTTTATAACATCAAGATGAAAATGTCTTAAAATGAAATATCAAATAAAACCAAACTATAAAAAAAAAAGACTGAAAACTTCTGTTTCGTTAAGATAAAATTTCTGTTCATCAATAGAGAACATACCGAAGAGGAATTTAAGGTGCTGAATGAGGCCTGATATTTATAGCCTGGATAATGAAAAGGGTTCATATCTAGAAGATATAAATAATTCTCTATTTCTTTATACTTCCTTTCTATTTATTTATTTTATTTTTTATTTCTTATGAAATATTTTCTTTGTTTGCATTTCAAATGATATCTTCTTTCCAAGTTTCCCCTCCGGAAAAAAAATTGATCTGTTCCCTCCCCCCTCCCCCTGCCCACCAATCCACCCTCTCCCGCTTCCTGACCCTGGCATTCTCCTACACTGAGGTATAGAACCTTCACAGGACCAAGGTCCTCTCCTCCCATTGATGACTGACTAGGCCATCCTCTGCTACATATGCTGCTGGAGCCATGAGTCCCACCATGTGTACTCTTTGGTTGGTGGTTTAGTCCCTGGGAGCTCTGAGGTTACTAGTTAGTTCATATTGTTGTTCATCCTAAGAGGCTGCAAACCCTTCAGCTCCTTGGGTCCTTTCTCTGGCTTCTTCATTGAGGACTCTGTACTCAGTCCAATGGATGACTGTGAGCCTCTACTTCTGTATTAGTCGGACACTGTCAGAGTCTTTCAGGAGACAGCTATATCAGGCTCCTGTCAGCCAGCACTTCTTGTCATGTGCAATAGTTTCTGGGTTTGGTGATTGAATATGGGAAGGATTCCCAGGTGGAGCAGTCTCTGGATTGTCCTTCCTTCAGTCTCTGCTTAATAGTTTGTCTCTGCAACTTTTTCCACTGGTATTTTGTTCCTTCTTCTAAGAAGGATCGAACTATCCACACTTTGGTCTTCCTTCTTCTTGAGTTTCTTGTGGTTTGTGGATTGTATTTTAGGTATTCTGAGCTTCTAGGCTAATATCCACTTATCAGAGAATGCATACCATGTGTGTTCTTTTGTGATTGGGTTACCTCACTCAGGATGATATTCTCCAGATCCATCCATTTCCCTAAGAATTTCATAAATTCATTGTTTTTAATAGCTGAGTAGTACTCCATTGTGTAAATGTAGCACATTTTCTGTGTCCATTCCTTTGTTGATGGACATGTGGGTTGTTTCCAGTTTCTGGCTATTAAAAATAAGGCTGCTATGAACATAGTGGATCATTTGTCCTTATTACATGTTGGAGCATTTTCTGGGTATATGCCCAGGAGTGGTATAGCTGTGTCCTCTGGTAGTACTATGTCCAATTTCCTGAGGAATCATCAATGTGATTTCCAGAGTGGTTGTACCAGCTTGAAATCTCACCAGCAATGAAGGAGTGTTCCTCTTTCTCCACAACCTCTCCAGCATCTGCTGTCACCTGAGTTTTTTTATCCTAGCCATTCTGACTGGTGTGAGGTGGAATCTCAGGGTTGTTTTCATTTGCATTTCCTGGATGACTAAGAATGCTTAGTTTCTTAGGTGCTTCTCAGCCATTCAATATTCCTTAGTTGAGAATTCTTTGTTTAGCTCTGTACCCCATTTTTAATAGGGCTATTTGATTCTCTGGAGTATAACTTCTTGAGTTCTTTGTATATATTGGATATTAGCCTTCTATTGGATATAGGATTGGTAAATATCTTTCCAAATCTCTTGCTTGCTCTTTTGTCCTATTGACAGTGTCCTTTGCCTTACAGATGCTTTGTAATTTTAGTCTTCTCCATGCATGTACATATCATGTGTGTGCCTGGTGTCCACAGGGGTCAGATGATTGGATTGGAGTCACAGACAGCTGTAAGTTACCATTTGGGTGCTGGTAATGGCACCTGGGTTCTCTGCAAGTAAGTGCTTGTAATTGCTGAGCCAAACCTTCAGCTCCCATTTTAAAATGTTTAAATAGGATATATTTCACTCAAATGTATTACACAGACTCCAGATAAGTCTCATAGACACAATGGGAGGTTCCACATCTTGCCATAAGCAGGAAGTCATATCTCAGCCACAGTGAGACCGACATACATATGAGGAGTTCCACAGGCTTCTGTGAACCTAGGGAGAAGGCAGTTGTAGGAGTCCTACAATAAGCCCCACGGATGCAGGGAATTTTATATCTTCCTTATCAAGTTGTAGACCTAAACAAGGGACCTTGCTGACAAAGGGCATTGCTTGATTCTCAAAAGAAGCCCAGAGACAGAGTTTCTAGCTGCAAGTACTAGCCCTACAGAGAAATATGAAGACTAATCCTAGCAAGGCTTTGTTTATTATAAATACTAACACTGGAAGAAGAAAGGAGGCTTGCATTTGGAAAGAGACAGAGACAGAGACAGAGAGAAAGACACACAGACATAGAGAGACAGTCACCCACACACTAACTCCAAATGAAATGTGTAAGTACAAACATAAACAAAAACAAAACAAAACAAAAATCAAAATACACTGTTTTTCTCTCAAAATAGAAATTAAATAGTAATAGCTCCAAATGAAAAAAATCTGATCAATTTCCAGACAAAATTATTTTTAAAAAGATATAGTATTTATGTCCAAAAACTCAAAGGTACAAGTGTACCCAAAGAACAAAGTGAATGACCCCAATAAAATAATGACCTCAATTCAATATATAAATTAAAATCCAATAAAAATACAGTAATCCTGAAGCATAAAACAAACTAAAATTGTGCTGCAAATGAAAAAGTCAGTAAAGCAAATAAAAATATCAGTGTCTAGACTCACCAATAGAATGAACCATATGGAAAACATTATATATATATATGTCTTTGTTATACCACCTTAATATATCCCATATGTAGAATATGAGAGAAGTCAAGTAATCTTTCTCTCTCCTCTCTCTCTCTCTCTTCATATATATATGAAGACTTCAGAACACCAAATAGGATGAGAAGAGAAATGCTGAATGGGCTACTAGAGTTAAAACACCAGAAGTACAGATAAAAGAAAGGGCAATGAAAGCCATAAGAGAAAAGGATGAAGTCATCTATAAAAGCACATTCTTCAAACCAACACATATATTTCATAAAATAAATTAAAGCCAGTAGGGTCTGAAAATAATTCAACATTCTGAAAGATCACATTGCCAACATAGACTATTATACCAAGCAAAACTATCGATTACAATTGTGGGAGAAATAAAAACTTCTCAGCATTCATATACTAAAGAATTTAGACCCACTAAATCAACTGAACAATGTTGGAGGGAGACATCAGTCTAAAGAGAAGGAAAAAGAACACTGAAAATGCCATATGAATACACTATACTGTACCAAGTCAATTCAAACTAAAAAATGTCTTTTTAAACATCATCACATAAAAATATTGACAATAGTTAACACATACCTCTCAACAAGTACTCTTTAAAACATTTGTATATGTTTTATTTTTAATTATGTTTATATGTGATTGTATGAATGTGGTTTTGTGCACAGGAATATAGTACCTGACCCTTCTAGAGAATAATAATAGTTCCTGGACCTGGAGATACAGGCAGCTGCAAGCCAGGGCTTGTGGATGTTGGGACCTGAACACAAATCTCATGCAAGAAAACTATGCTTACAATTGAACCATCTCCCAGTTCCTCAATAATACTTAATTTATTGGTGGTCTGAAATTCCCAAATAAAAAGACAGGCTGGTAGACTGGATTAGGGGTTAGAATCTATGCTTTATTGCTTCCAAAAAATGCCTTACTATCAATGATAAATCACCTTAGGATAAAAAGATAGAAAAGGAATTCTAAGCAAATGGAATTAAAATCCGAACAGGAATATCTATCTTAATAACTGACAAACGGATTGCAAAACAAAAGCAGTTATTGTCAATAAAGAAATACATAAAAAAGGCTCAGATGTAAAAAACAAAAGTGAACAGTGTAATGAAAGAGCAAGATATGATTATATGGGACTGGAGGTGATCAAAGCATATTATAAACATGTATAAAATATTATAATGTAACCCATTATTTTGTACAATTAACAAATACCAATAAAAATGTAAAATACAAAAGGTTACATAGAATAATATACTAAGTAGGTATTACATCTTTAAATCTATATCCACTGAAGACAGATATAACTAATTTCATTAAAAAAAAAAACCCTACCACATGTAAAGCCTCATATTAATTCTAGAACAATAACACTGTGTGACTGCAATACTTCATTCTCACCAATAGGTGATTGTGATGGAAAACTAAGGAATGATGAAAGCTTGAAAAACAGTCTATATCAGGAAAGAGCCCATAAATTGGTTAAACAGTACAAAAGGGTAAACCCTGAAATCATATAAATACAAATAAAATGAGGACTAAGACTGATATATGTAATATATGATATATAAATGCATATAATTAAAAATTAACAAAACATTGACCATCAATTTGTGAGCAAGGAAGTGATGGACACATGAAAAGGGATGGGTGGAAGGAAGGAAGAAAAGACAGACAATGATAGAATTACATTTCATCATAAATTAAATGGAACTACATACACTCCACCCAAACACTAAGGAATACATATTTTTTTTTCTCATCAGTTCAGAGAAATTCTTCCAAAAACAACTTTCAAAAAATATAGAAAAAATCAAAATAACATATGTATTCTGTCTTCCCATGTTGCAATAAAGCTCTATATTAAAAGTGATAGAAACTAGAAAATGCACAGGAACTCGTAGAGATTAAATAACACACAATTGAGTGACATACTGGTCAATGAACAAATCAAAAAGGAATTTTTAACAATATCATAATTGAGTGAAAATTACATACAATAGTCAGTTTGTGAGTATTCCTCCCCATAAATTCCTGATTTTAAAACTGCCTTTAATGGTCTTTGTATTCCTTCATTTTTGTAGCTCATAGCTCATTCCTCTTTTATTTTAATTTTTTCCCTTCTCTACTAAGAACTATTATTATATCTGAGTGCTCTAAATATGAATTTTAATACAGTTGGTTCATATTAAAGAATTAACATTTGAAGTTCTACTTCATTATATAGGAATGTTTACAACTTATATTTTTAATGAATTTGCTATAAATTATTAAAATATTCATGTTTACTTGTAAAAATAAAAATAGAAATGAAAGTGGAGGCATTATAACAAATATCATGGTAATTCAGATACTCACCAGGATATACCTTAAAACTTATTTATTCCTAAATTGTAAAGTGTAAGAAAATGAATTTCTGGATGTATATGATATGCAAAGTTCAACTAACATGAAATAAGTAAACTAAAAGGTCTATCGCCAGCAGAGAGTTTGATGCAGCAATAAAAGTTTACTAATCAAAATTGTCCCAAGACCAGAATTCTGTAGAATTCTACCACAACTTCACGGAATAAATAATACAATCCTCAAATTATTCCAAGTGTTAGGAAGGAAATTTTCTAAAATCATTTTATGAGTACTGTTTTACCTTGATAACTAAATCAGATAAAGACATCACATATGCATATACATATGCACACACACATGCACACCCACATGCATGCATGCGTATACACACACACACACACACACACACACAAAGAAAATTTCATAGTAATCCTTTGGTAAATAAAGATGCAAAAATTCTCAACAAAATAAAGAGTCCAGCATCATATTTTAAAAAGATCATTCATAATCACCAACTAGACTTCATTCTAGTGATCGAAGAAAGGTTCAATATAAGAAATCAACAAATAAAATTCATCAAAGTGATTGATTGAAAGACAGAAACAACATGATTTTCTCAATAGACAAAAGTCTTTTGGAAAAAAATCTAGTGTTCTTTTTTGGTAAATGTCATGGCGGTGTTGGGATGGAGGAAGTAGGATTTGGTGTAAAAGGATATATACAATCTATAGCCAACTCTGTACTACATCTTCAAAGCTCAAAGCATTTCCACTAAGATCAAGACCAATATATGAGTGTCCACTCTTTCTATCTTCTTTAATTAAGTATTTGGAGTTTTGGCTAAATCAATGGGTTAAGAAAAGGAAACAACAGTGTATAAAAAAAGAAATGAAGAAACAAACATATCTTTTTTCTTGAGGATGATATGATTTTGTATATAAGAGACCTAAAAACTACCAAAATCTTTCAAGCCAATAAAGATAATTTTCAAAGTAACAGGATACAAAATTTACATACAAAAGCAGCAGTTTTGACATAACCAATGACAAACATATGAAACAAGGAATCAGAAAAACAATCCCATACATAACACCCATAAAAAAACAAATTAATTATAACTTATAGGAAACATAAAGAAAATAATAAAAGAACTCTGCAATGAAGATTTTGATATACTGAAGAAATAAATTTAAGAAGAAACTAGAAGCAAAAAAGACACACTATATATGTTGATGTAAAGAGACATATACTGAAAATGATCATTCTATCCAAAATAGTCTCTCTATTGCACACAATCCCATCAAAATCACAAAGTACTCTTAATATACATAGAAAGGATCCAAAAACTTAGAGATACAAAGACAAAGAATTGCCAAAAATCTTGAGTAACAGTTTACAATGGTATGTATAAATATATCTGATTTCAAATTATACTACAGAGTAATAAAAAAAAAGACATAATATTGGCACAGAAAAGATCCTCAGATTAATGGAACAGAATTTAGGATGCCAATATAAAGTCACAGAACGAGTTACCTTGCTTTTGACAAACATGCCAAAAATATACACCGGAGAAAAGTTAGCATCTTCAACAAATTATTCTGGAAAAACTAGATTTCAACATGATGAGATATAAAACTAGAGCTCTATCTCTCAACTCCAAGTATGGATCAAGGCCATTAGACCCAATAGTCTGAAACTGCTAGAAAAAGAGAGAGTACAGTTAAGTTTATAGACAAAGGAGAAGATTTTCAGAAAAAGAACCTCATGAAACTAGAAAGCTTCTGCACAGGAAGGCAACTGGGAGAGAGTGAAAGGCTCTCTTTCACACAGAAAATATTTGCCAGCTATTCACCCTATAGAGGGTTAGTGACAGATGCAGAACTAACAAACCAGAATAGCTCTGAAGACCCACAGGCAAGTTTTGCCAAGGAAGCAGTTAAGCTAACTGCAGATCTTCATGTCTCCCTCTGTGCCTCCAGATCCAGTTCCCGAGTCTCATGCCCACATTTGCAACAGAACTCGTTGTGGTAGTTTGACTGAGAATGCCCGCATAGGTCCATAGAGAGACACTATTGGGAGGTATGACCCTGTTAGAGTAGGTATGGTGTTTTTTGGGGAAACGTATCATTAGGTTTTGAGGTCTGATAAGGCCAAGACAGGCATAGTATGTCTCATTCTCTTCCTGCTGACTACAAATCCAGATGTAAAACTTTCAGCTACCTCTCTAGCACCATGTCTGCCTGCATGCCACCATGTTTCATCATGGCACCACTGTGATGACAATGAACTTAAACTCTGAAATTGAAAGTCATCCCAATGAAGTCTTTTCCCTTATAAGAGTTGCCAGGTTCAGGGTGTCTCTTCACAGCAGTAGAAACTCTAACTGAGCCATAAGCACTGCAGATGCCTTCTGGTCCTAAATTCATTTCTAGTGAATTAGATAGATGTTCCTCTCAAAGCTTCCTTCCCCACAACCCCTTTCCTTGTCTCATACCCCAAATCCAGCAGGCATTAACTAGGAGCACACAGGCCATTCTAACAGGTCTTCACCTCTCCCTTGATTCCTAAAAGTCAAATCCTCCAGTGTTATCTCCAGATCTGTAGTAGACGTTCTGTTGTGGCTACTCATCACTCTCTGGCCCCAATGCCAAGTAACTATATGGATCCTGATGATACAACCTGTTTTCTACACTTCAGTGAACACCCTAACCCACCAACAGTATGTCTCGATTCCCATATTTCATCTCCCTATACACGGAAACACATTTTACCTGGAACCTCCAGTGGTCACAACTACCAGTATGCCAGCAAATAACATACAGCCACCTCACTCTCCTAAGAAGCTAAGAGGAAACAGAACCCAAGGAACAAAACACTAGCCTACCCAACAAAGATAAGACCAGATCAAGTTAAAATATTTCCAGTCTCAGATGCCTAGCATAACAAAACAATCAGTAAAAGCCAGGACAAAGTGTCTCCAGTAGAGCCAGTAATTCTAACATGGCACACCCTCATACATACCCACACATTCTAAGATAGCTGAAGTACAAAAGACTGTAAAATAGTGTTGATGAATATGATAGAAGTCATTAAAGAAGAAATGAATAAACTCCTTAAAGAAATCTATAGTTAAAGAAACAGTGGAAGAAAATGAATAACACCATTCAAGATTTTGGAATCAATGAAGAAAACCAAAATGGAGGGATATCTAGAAATAAAAAAAATTAGGAAATTGAATAGGAAACATGGTGGCAAACCCCACCGACAGAATTCAAAAGAAGAAAGAGAGAGTCCTGGGCATTGAAGACATAACAGAAGATATAGAAATAAAATATTAAATTAAATTTGAAAATTTCAGCAAAAAAAAAACCAAAACAAACCAAAATCCAAACCAAACCAACCAACCAAACAAACAAAAACCCAGGAAATATGGGATACAATGAAAAGGTCCAAAGTAAGAATAATAGAAATAAAGGAAGGAGGGCACAGAAAATATTTTCAACAAAATCATAAAGAAAATTTTTGTAACTTAAAGGAAATGCCTATCAAAGTACAAAAGGCTTACAGGAGAAAAACAGAAAAAAGAAAAGATACAAACATTTGCAAGGGATAAAATCCAAAGTAACATATAAAGAAAGTCCTACTACAATTACACTTGACTTCTCAACAGAAACTCTAAAAGCCAGAAGGTCTTGGACAGATGTGATATCTTCTTTTTTTTTTTTTTTTAATTAGGTATTTTCTTTATTTACATGTCAATTTCTCCTTTCCCAGTTTCCCCTTCAAAAAACAAACAAACAAACAAAAATAACAAGAACAAACTTCTGTTGCCTCCCCCATCCCCATGCCCGCCACCCCACCCTCTCCCACTTATTGGCCCTGGCATTCCCCTACACTGGGGCACAGAACCTTCACAGGGTCGAGGACCTCTCCTCCTATTGATGATCAGCTTTGCAATCCTCTACTATACACATGCTGCCAGAACAATCAGTCCCACCACGTATAGTCCTTGGTTGGTGGTTGGGTCCCTGGGAGCTCTGAGGGTACTAGTTAGTTCATATTGTTGTTCGTCCTAAGGGGCTGCAAACCCTCCAGCTCCATAGAACCTTTCTCTAACTCCTTCATTGGGGACCGTGTACTCAGTTCAGTGAATGGTTGTGAGCCTCTACATCTGTATTAGTCAGGTACTGTCAGAGCCTCTCAGGAGATAGCTATATTTAGATTGGATATCTTCTCTAAGAGAACATGGATGGCATCCTGACTCCTATAGTCAGCAAAACTTTCAATTAGAATTGACAGGGGAGATATGACCAAATTTAGGCAATATATATCTACAAATCCAGCCCTGCCAAAAATACTATAAGGAAAACTACAACCTAAAGAGGTTAACTACACCTGAGAAAATATAGGACAAAATGATCCCAGAACAGCAAAATCAAAGGAAGGGAAGAATATAAACACACACACACACACACACACACACACACACACACACACACACACCTATGCATGCATTTGTGCACACACACAAACACACATATACACCTACATGCATGCATGCACCAGAAATCAACAATTACTACTTTTAATATCACTTAACATTATCCCTGTCAATTTTCCTATAAAAGATGGAGAATAATTGAATTCATTCTGATTCAGGATTCATCTTTCATCTGCATCCAAGAGACATACCTTAACATCAAGGAGAGACATCACCTCAGAATAAAAGGATGGAAAAAGATATTACAGGCAAATGGATATAAGAAGTAAACTGGTCTATTCATTTTAATATCTGACAAAATAGACTTTAAGCTAAAACTAATCAGAATAGATATTGAAGGACATTACATACTTCTTAAAGAAAAAAGATCCAAGATATCATTGCAATTTTAACATCTATATATCAAACAGAAAGGCACTCAATTTTTAAAAGAAACACTACCATACCTTAAATCACATATTGACCCTCATACACTGATAGTGGAAAACTTCATCACCTGACTCTCACCAATGGATAGGTCATGCAAAGGAAAACTAAACACAGAAATGTTGGAACTAACAAATGTTATAAAACAAATGGACATAACATATCTTTACTAAACATGTCACCAAACTTAAAAGAATATACCTTTTTCTCATCACCTCATAGAACTTGCTCCAAAACTGAACCACATACTACTCAGACACAAAGAGCGTCTCAGCAGATAGAAGGGTGTTGAAATAGTACCTTGCATCCTATTCATCCACCGTGAATTAAATCTGGATAGCAACAGCAACAACAAAAATCTTGCAAACTAAGGGATAGTGAACAATTCGCTACTGAATAAAAAAAAAATGGATGGAAACAGAAACTGAGAAAGAAAGAAAAGACTTTCTAATATCGACTTAAAATGAATACACAGCGTACCTGAGGATATGGGACCCCAAGAAGGCTGTTTTAAGAGACACATTCATAGAATTAAGTGACTACACAAAACAACTTGGAGAGATCTCATACTAGAAACTTAAGAGCATATCTGAAACTTTAAAAACAAACAAAAACATCACACTCAAATGGAGTATATAGCAAGAAATAAACTTAGGGCTGAATTTAATAAAATAGAAACAAACAAGTGAACAATACAAAAAAAATAAATGAGACAGAGAGTTAGATCTGAGATGAAATTAATAAAATTAACACACTTTTCAAAAATTAAGTAAAGGGAAGGAGGGAACATGAAAATAAATAAAATTAGAAATGAAAAATGGACATAACAAAAGAAACCATGGAAATCCTGAGAATCTAAGTATATATACTAAAGAATCAATGGGGAGTCCTGAGCTATGACTCACACTGGGATATGGAACCTCAAGAGGCCACCTCCTATAGTCAGTCAGGGATCCCAGTGGAGGGATAGGAACATCAATCCACCCACAAAACTTTCTACTTAAAATTTATCCTGTCTAAAACCAAATCAGAGACTGGGAATGAAGCAGAGATTGAGGGAATGGCCAACGAAAAACCAGCCCCACTTGAGATCCAACCCATGGGCAAGCATCTATCCTTGACACTATTAATAATTATTATGTTTACAGACAGGAGTTTAGCATGAGAGTCTCTACCCAGCAGCTGACTCAGACAGAGGTAGACACCCACAACCAGATAGTGGATGGAGCTTGGGAACTCTTAAGGAAAAATAGGAGGAAGGATTGTAGGCCCCGAAGAAGATAGGAACTTCAAAAGAAAACCAACAGAATCAACTAACTTTGGCCCTTTGGGGCTTTCAGAGATGAAAACATCAACCAAAGAACATATAGGGCTGGATCTAGGCCTCACCACACATGTGTAGCAGATGTGCAGCTTGATTTTCATGTGTCCTGAACAACTGAAGCATGAGGCTATTCCAAAAGCCGTTACTTGTACTTGGGATATGTTCTACCTGGGCTGCCTTGTCTGGCCTCAGTCAGAAAGGATATGCCTAGCCTCACAGAGACTTGATGTGCCAGGGTGGAAGGTATTGGGGACTCACCTACCCACTCAGAGGAGAAGGGGAGATAGAGAAAAGGATTGTGGGAGGGGGTAAATGGGAGAGGTACTGAGCCAGATGAAAATGAATAAGCAAATAAAACAAAAGCAAAACAAAGAAACAAAAACAAAATCCTATACTACACTGGAAAAACTAAAAGAAATAGATAATTACTCAATAAATATCACTTACCAAAGTAAAATCAAGGTCAGAGAAGTCATTTAAGTAGAACTATAACTCCTAATGAAATGAAAGCAGTAAGTAAAATATCTCACAAGGGGTGGGAAAAGGAGAAGGGATAGATGGATTTAGTGCATAATTCTACCAGACTGAAGATGTTAACTGCAACATCTCTCCTATTATTCCAGAAAATAAAAGCAGAAGGAACACACTGCACACTTCACATTATGTATTAGTTACTCTGAAAGCCACATAAAGATACCACATAAGGTTCCATCAAAGAGAGAATTACACACCAACATCTCTTATGATAATTGATACAAAAGTCTATCAATACAGTACTTGAAATTGAATCCAAAAAAAAAAAAATCAAAAAGATTGTTCAACATGGTCAAGTAAGCTTCATCTCAGAGATATAGAAATGGCTCAGCTTGTGTAAATTGATGAACATCATCTACCACATAAACAAGCTGAAAGACAAAAGCCATATGATCATCTCAGCAGATGCAAAAATGGCCTTTTCCAAAACCCAACCCATTCAGTATAAAGTCCTACAGTGACACACTTCAAAATAATATATGCCATTTACAGCATCTTAAATGAAGAGAAATTCAAAGCAATTCCAGTAAAAGCAGGACCAAGACAAACAAGGTTGGGTATTCCTCCATACCTATTCATAACTGACTACTACTTATGCGTCTTAGCTAGAGCAGTGAAACAACTGAAGAAGATCAAGGGGATGGAACGTGGCAAGGAAGAATTAAGTGAATCTTTATCTACAGATATTATGGTAACATATATAAATGACTCCCAAAAATCTATCAGGAAACTTCTACAGCCAATAAAATGTTGATAGATACAAATGACAGATGAACTAAGAAAGAAATCATGGAAACAACTCATTTCACAATAGCCTCAAATAATATAAAATATCATGGAGTGACTCTAGCCAAACAAGGGAAAGACTTAAAAAATAAAACCTTAAAGTAACTGGAAAAGAAAATGGAAGAAGATATCAGAATGGAAAGAAAGAAAAAAAAAACATGGAATGAAACACAATCTGCAAGGGTGGGAATTTTATCCTTAGTGTGTATAGAACTCAGGGGTTATACACATACATGTGCACAAACAATCTTGGCTTCATATACAGGAAGCGATCCTGCTTTAAAGGAGTTAACAAGTAAGAGAAAAGTAATCAAACATAATCTATTCAGAAAACAACTAAAGCACATTAAATGTGTATAGTCTATAATTAGCATAAATAAGACACTTTATATATATTTTGTTTATTTGTACTGAACCCATTTACACAGGAGTCTGCTGACTGAAACTGATTGCCATGTAGAAGAAATGAGTGTTGAGCTGCACATTGTGAGAGGAAGCTTCTCAATTTTACCTGTCCCTCTGTAGCTTTATACTCGTGGTGAGTAAATGCAACTATTATAAAGGTTCTAGTCAAACATTTAAAGCAAATGATAATATTCTTTCTAAGCTTCCTGAGGAAGCTGGCTCCTATGATATATATCAAATGGGAAGCAAAGAAGGAAGCCCTGATATATCCTGTTAATAAAGAAGTAAGGCATTCTGCCCCATGACACACAACAGGAAGAAGGTACTTACCTTTTTATTGCCATACAGAGAAAGGAATAAAGGAGTGGATGCTGCTACTATTATTCTTTAAAGTGTAAATGATAAGCATGAAATATAACAGGATAGAAAATCACATGCCAGTGTAAACACTGCTCACTAGTTCTCATAAGCACTCTTGCCACTCACATACATTTGTTTCCACAGGGGCCAACCAAACTCTTTTTACTTACTGGTGAAAATATGACATGAAAACAAGCAAACTAAACAAACAAACAAACAAACAAAAACAAAAACAAAAACACTACCTTATTACACTCCTGCAAGACCTAGAATTAAACAAGATGGAGTCAAATAGCACTTTAGAGAACTAATAGGAGTCCAAGTAAGTACACTAATTTATAATTGGTCTGGCCAGGCTACTGAAGTTCATATTCTGCACACTTTCCAGGGATCTGGAATGTGCCTTTCAATGAACAATTATGCTAAATTTATTAAATATATAATTCACATGTCTTCTGTAAAGTCTTAATTTTTAATAACTCGAGTATATTAATTGTTTATAAAGTGCTTTAATGTCAAACACTACCATTGTATTTGTTTCAATTGCCAGCTTGCTGTACCATCGTAAGAGGGGTAACATATGCGTATGAAGGTATGGTGGTACAATGATCCAGAGGCTAGCAGTGCTGTGTTCTAAATGTTTGCATGCATACTATTTGTAATATACTCTATAAGAAGGTAAGAAATATAAGAGGTGTGTGTGTGTGTGTGTGTGTGTGTGTGTGTGTGTGTGCGTGTGCGTGTGTGTGTGTGTGTGTGGTGATTTTCAGTGAAGTTACCTGAATTTATTTAAGGTTTGTAAATTTGTAGGGAATTCTGTTCTCTCTTTTATTTTGAGCTTTCAGAATACCAAAAGGTTTTATGAGTGAACATTTCCTGTGAATTGTGGAAGAAGAAAACAGTATTTCAAAGAATAAGGGATTCTGAAAAAGCGACAACATCATGAGTGAGCTCAAACTCATATTTGATCGTAACAGGCATATTGGAAAAAAAATAAGGCTTAAATTGATACTTGTAAGACTTCAGAGAATTAAGCTGAGCTCACACACAAATGGCAACAAATGCTGGGCAAACTCATTGTCATTATTTAATTACTAAAGGGACTGTTAAAATGGCTTTGGCAAATATTTCAGAAATGCTTTGAAAATATTTTAGGAAATACTAAAATTTCCCACATTTTTTCTATAAAAGAAGAAATATTACCCATGGTAAGTTAGGATAGTTTTAAATTTGAAATAAGGCGTGCACAGCATACTTACCACCTTAATCTTTTAGGTTTGGTCTTGCATTTCGGTGGGCTACACCCAGGCGTGTGCATGCCAAGAAATCACTCTTTCTGTTACCTATGTCTGGCCAATACTAACTTTTCTGAAATAGGTACATGGTTACACAGGGTTTGATTAATAGATGCTTTCTGCATACAAAACTCCAAACTCACAACACTGAAAAAATCCATGCTCAATAAGCAATAACTCTCTTTCCTTCTTAGAATTTGGGATTTCTGCAGGTTCAACTCTGGGTCTTGCCTGTGCTAGTCAGACACTCCACTACCAAGCTACAGTTCTACTCACCACATTTAAAAAAATGTGAAACAAGATCTAAATTACTCAGTCTGGCCCTGAATTCCCTATCTAGCCAATGCAGCCCTTGAACTCGTGGCCATCCTTTCTCAGCTTCCAGACAAGTGCTGTCACAGGCCTGTCCCACTAGGCCTTGTATCTCCTCAATTTTTAGTTACTATAACAAGGAATAGCAAAAAGGCAAAAAGGTTGTGTGAGTTGTGAGTAATATTCAGGTCTTGACAGTTTGCGATGTTATACCAGATCTGCTGTGCTTCTTTCCTGTCATTTCTCCGCAGTAACAGATATTTACACTCCATGCCCATGTCGCACAGGTCTCAGAATGCAAAGAGACTGTGCAGGAATGTGGTTGAATACAGGAGATGGCTAATTGATTTCATTATGAAGATGCCTCTTAGAAGGTAACTTGTCCAGTGATGCTGTCTGAGAAACAGTAGTGTAGGACCTTGGACTAGAGATTACCACGTAGGCAGAACACTGTCAAATAATGAACTAAGAATGAATATTATTGTCCTAAGGGGCACCTCCCTGAAGTATTGACAGTGCCACGGTCCAGACGGAAGTTGTCTCGCAAACTTCTTTTTTTTATTTTCTTTTATTTTTTATTAGATGTTTTCTTTATTTACATGTCATGCAATATCTCCTTTCCCAGGTTCCCCTCCAAAATAAAAGAAAAAATAAAATAAAATAAAATAAAATAAAACAAAAAAACCGAAAACAAACCCCTATTCCCCCCCCACACACACACCCCTGCTCACCAACCCACCCTCTCCTGCTTCCTGGCCCTGGCATTCCCCTACACTGGGGCACAAAACCTTCACAGGGGCAAGGGCCTTTCCTCCCCCTGATGGCCGACTAGGCCATCCTCTGCTATCCATATGCTGCTGGAGACATTAATCCCACCATGTGGACTCTTTGGTTGGTGGTTTAGTCCCTGGGAGCTCTGAGGGTACTAGTTAGTTCATATTGTTGTTCGTCCTAAGGGGCTGCAAACCCTTCAACTCCTTGGGTCCTTTCTCTTGTTCCTTCGTTGGAGACCCTGTACTCAATTCAATGGATGTCTGTGAGCCAAGATCTACTGCACTGCCTTCCAGCAACTGATAGCCATGGAAGTGACAGACACATCAGTCACCATATTTACACATGATCACAGGGTCAGTCAATAATTTCTTGAGCATGCAAAACATATTCCTCCAGGTTCTAGGTTTGAAAATCATAATTAAAATTCACAAATACATAGCCAAGAAGGACAAAACTCTACATAAGTACAGATAGCTGTTTCTTAGCAAAATATTATAGTTTCCATAATTTCCATATTTTTTGATGGAAAAAACCCATAAATTTACATTTATGAACTAACTGAGAAATCAGCTATCAGATGAACCTAAACTTAAAGATAACTTTGTTTTTGTTATTGGAAACATGAGAAGAAGTTTGGAAATTACTCAACAGTAAACAATCCCAATTGGTAGAGTAGATTAGTTTTAATTTGCATGAGATTTTGTTTGCCTGGAGATTTGGATTTGAAAGAAGCAATTTTCAGGGCTAAAATACTAAAGCAATTGCAGCTGATTATGCGTCTTCTGTTTGCTTGATAATGACTTTATTGCTGCCATCATGTTCTCCAAGTCTTATAAAGTCCCCTTATTGTTTTGATTATGCATATTTGAATTTCCAGCAGAGTAGTTGAATTCTCATGGTAGAAGATGTCAGTGACCTTATTTGGTGACATAAATAATGGTGAAAATCTGAGCTGGAGAGTAACATCCTCATGTGACCAAATAGTCCTTTAACAGGAGTTGGCTTTACTGGGTCTTAATGAACCTGCAGGAAGGATCAGCTGCTAAGAGTCTGGGAAATTCTATCTGCCTAAGGTTTGAGATTGTTTCATTTGATGTCACAAAGTAACATGAATAAAACTTTGTGCTTTCTCTTGTTACCCATCAAGTAAGACAGACAAGATTCTTAAGATAATCTTACAGTGTAGTGAAAATGTTGCTTATTTTGTTTGTATGAAATAGAGAATATTTTATCCTAGCAGCCCTGAGGTTTTTAATTACAATCTAGTGACATTCCTTAGATTACAAAGAATCCAGAGATTATTATGCTATTGGAAAATGCTTCTACACTGGGCTGTGTGCATGGTAGTGTTCTGATTATTTAAAAATCAAAAACCAAAACCAAAACCACTACCACCACCAACAACAACTGAAAAAGATCATCTTTTTTTTTTCAGTAAGTATCCCCATGTCCCATACACATTCACAATCAGTTTCTTGAGATCTACATCTTCAATTCCATTCATAGACAGCAGATTAGAACTTGAAATTTAGAGATTGACATTGCTACATAATACTATGTTTACATCCTATATATTTTCCCATATACCATTTTCTCCCATTATTTCACTAAGTAGAACAGATGTCAAAATCAGTGTGATTTCCTTAATGTCTCCAAAACAAGCTACATTGAATCTACCTGTGCTGTAATAGACCAACTGTATTCAGTTTAGATTTTGCCTACTCTATCATATTATTAAATCAATCTTTGAATTAAGGTATATGACTCAAGAGAAGGGTTTTATCATTGTCAGTTATCAGTGGATTGTTTTTCTTGCCTGTGTTGGTTGTGACATAGAGTATGTTATGATACAGTATCTTAGAAGAGGACACTATTTCCTACGGTGTGGTAGACATCCTCAAGAAAAGCATGAAGTAGAGCAGCTTCGGGTTACAGTCTTCCAGTAATTAACCACCTAACAATAAAAATAACACTGAGAAATCCAGAAGGTTTCTGAGACATGTTATATTACCAACGAGCAGGAGTGGGCACGTGTTATTAGAAATATGCAATGACCTCTAACCACATTTTCGTTGTGATTATTTGAATCCCTTAATTTTTCTCCAGCCTTTGTTTGCTAGGAAACTTAAAGCCAAATTCTTGAAATTATACCAATTGCTATATAATGGTATAGCCAGCTCTTATGTTGCCTTTTTGAATTTTATTTTTGTTCACATTTCTTTAAATTGTTCACCTTCTGAGAGAAAATCATTAATAAAGTAACAAAATGTTTTTCTTAGAAAGGTTCTTTAAAACATACTAAATAAAGTTGTTTCCTTCATTGCATTATGAGGACATTTGAAGAGTAAAATGATGTGGTAAAGTAAGGAGCATAAAATGAAGAGCAGAGCAGATGAAGGCAGATGGCACAGACCAGAATATTAAATTCATGAATTCCATAGTTTGGTTTGGTTTGGTTTTTCTTTCTATTGCCGTGATAAACACCATGACCTAAAGCAGGGAAAGAAAGTAGGTACTTAGCTTACATATCCATCATTGAGGGAAACTGACAGTAGGAACTCAAGCAAGAAACTCGAGGTAGGAACTAAATCAGAGGCTGCAGAGGAACCTGCTCTCAGACTCACATTCAACTGTCTTTCTTATACCTCTAGGACCACATGCCCATGGTGGCACATGCCACACTGAACTTGGCCCTCCCATGTTAATCTTGTCCATCTGATGGGGAAATTTTCTCAACAAAAATTCCTTCTTCCCACATGATTCTATTTTGTGTTGTGGACAATCTAAGCAGCATACCAGTTTGGAAGGACCAGTTGTTTTTTATGTGTTCCCATAACTTAAATTTATAATGCCCCATCTCTAGGAATTGAGAAACTGTGACTTCTTCTTCTTTATTATTTATCTATGGTATTTATCTCCAGAATATGCCATTTAGTTGTTTATGTTTTAGTACCTATGAAATCTTAAGTGTAATATGCACATGTAGAACATTATTTATCTAGTACATATTTTAATCATATGCACTCACACCTATCAGACACCAGTTTTTCTCCTAGGTTCCAGCTGCCTGCTTATCTTATTGTTTGTTTAATTGGTAATGCTGAAGCAGCATTCTGTTTGCTCTACTCAGAACATATGCAGGATGTCATCTGCTGTCCCTCTCATAGCACTTAATTTCCATTACCATTAATTCCATGAGAATTACTATATACTGAAGTTGTGGTGACTGGAGACAAACTTTTGTCCTCTGTATTATCCTGTGTGTGTTCACATGACCCTTGTTACTTAAATCCTTTTCTATAGCAATTAGCTTCATAAAGGTAAGGTTTTGGTTTCTTAGATAGCCCTTCAGCCTAGAAACAGGGAAAGAACTGATTTAGATATTCACAAATGATTCAGGAATGAATAAATAAAAATATAGTGAGTTCCAGGACAGCCAGGGCTACACAGACAAACTCTGTCTCTAAAAATCAAATCAAATAAATAAATAAATAAATAAATAAAAAATAAAAAATAAAAAAATTTGGTATATAGGGTTGCCATTGTCTCCCAAAACTGGAAATTCATGTCCTCTCTGTTTTTGTGCTCTAGTAAAGGTAGCATTTTGAATTTGGCTCAACTATAGTATCTGTAAATTATAATTTCTTCAAATTATAGTTTTTCAATATGGTACTAGAGTAGATTAAGTATAAGATTCAATTTATCTATTTTATCTCATTTCCTAGCAAGAAATTAACTAATTGTTTTTTAGTATAATCCCAATTTTAGGACATACATGGTCTTTGAAAGTTCTGTAAACTCCAGCATTTGTACTTAGATCAATGTATATTAGCACTTCTTTATGTAATATGTAGTCTTTGGTGGGATCTCAAGAAGAACAAGCCCTTAAGAAGTTCATTCAGGAGGGAAAAATCAATGAAAACTGATATTTATAGCTGCAGGGGTTACAGTGACAAATGTTGGCTCTTTGTAAGATAGGAAATCATAGGCCCCTTCAGTCCCCTTCCTAGCCCAGCCAGAGTTCCTCTCCCGATCTGAGTTTCCTTGGTGGTTACAGAGGAGAGAGAGCAGGAGGCCAACAGCCATTTCCTCGAGGTCTGGGGTGATTAGATTCAGGCTGAGTGTGGTCACAAGTTGAAGCACAGCCTTTCTTAATAGCAGTAATGTATTCTATATGCACTCAACCACAGTCTCTTACAGTGCAGATCTCAAAGCAGAAAGAATATCCAAGACCTGCGCAACCCTTTAGCTCCTGGGAAGAAGTTTACACATAAGCAACAAAGTCAGAACAACAAAGAATTGATCCTCACAGGGGTGACTTCACAGTCTTAAACTTTATAATATCTAACACCTTATCAGTTAGTACAATGTACCTCATCATTAAGACTAAACTATCACATTATTATATTAATAAATACAGAGAAAACAATTGATAAAATTTTCTGGATCGAAACAGTTTGTTGACAAACTGAGATTTTTTTGAACACGAGAAGGGGCATTTACAGGAAATCTAGAACTGTAATTGTATTTTTATACACAGGATTTTCTTCAATGTTTATTTCTATTAAATTATTTAACTTCATAACTAATATTATTTATTAGTCATTTAAATTTATGATTAATTAATAATAACAGTCAATTATTTTTATAAATTTTATTTTTAGTAAGATTAATGCTTATCAAATTTATTAAATTTTTGCTAAACTTAAATTAAATATTGTTTTGTATTATTTTTTCTCTTAAAATGAAACTTACTAAGATAAACTTTTAAACATTTTGATATTTTTATTATGCTCATATTACCAAAGTAATATTGATTTAGAAAGGGCATATTATTCAACATAGAGACAGCCACAACCCAGGACAAGCCCCCTTAACACAATGCCTCTGCCATTTCCACTAGGACCTTACATAGAACCTCCCATCCGGTGAGTAATTTGGGGCTGGTTATGTCCTGCTAGACAATTAAATAAATGAGGCCAACTTTAGCAGTGTTGGGCACAGGCATGGTAATGGCAAACCCGTCCTTAGAGAATCCTGTGAGAGAAAAGCATCTTCTCCATCTTCTCCATTCACATAGTAGTGGGTACATAGGCTGAAAATTATGAGCTATATGTACTATACACATACATACGGTTAAAAGTTATATAACAGTCCATCTGCCAATCATGGTAGGGACTTGACTCATTCTTGTCCCTGCAGATTGATTCCTCCCTCTGCCTAAAGTCATAAAGAAAAAAAAAACTGTTAAAAATAGCCGTGCCCTTGAATTACAGGCTTATTCAGCACACTCTTTCTGTAGATTATATCCTATACCTTTGCTATAAATCTATATTTCACTACTTCTATTGCATGTCTTGTTATTAGCTGCACAAAGAACCTGGACACTGCATCATGAGATAGTGAGGAAGATGTCAGGAACAACTTGGCTGCCCATAGCCAGCACCAGCCATTGTGAATACCCCAGACACCTTGAGAAAAGAACAGAATTATTCCTAACTGTGATTACCTTGCTTCCCTGAGGTGCAAAACCAGCTATAAATTCATTTAACTCATTTTTATAATCATATGTCTCAGTGAATCCCACCTGGTTGATACCTATTTTAAAGGATTAAGGGACTACTTTCTCTACTTGACTAGTGCAAGGAGTGTTAAGCCTACTATTAAAGAGATAGGTTCATGATTGGTACAAATACAAATCTTCAATTGCACATGAGTTGTGCTATGTGAGATGCAAACAGCCCCTCTCTTGCTATATAAGTAGGCTATTTGGCTTACTTGGTGAGTGCGCTTTGGTGACAATTCCTGTGCAGCCTCACTTGTCCTGAAATATTAGGAACAGAAGTAGAAAGGACAGAGAGCAGAGGCTTAAGTATGGAAAGTTGTAAAGCTCTATGAAGAGAGATCAGAGGCCCTGGTCACTTGAAGTGTTTCATAGGCAAGTCTTTAGAACCAGGAATCCCAACACTGGCTGTTGTCAAGGACTGAGTAATGCTAATATCTAAATCTACCCCTAATCTGAATCACAAGCTGCTGCCAGGAGCCAAAAAATCTGACTTCCCAGACCAACCCAGGGTCAGTAACACTTGTAGAGATAAGGGTTCAGGTCCAGAGCCAATAAGAGAGTTTTTAAAGGTAGAGTATACACCTGCTGTTGCTTTCACCTCCCTGCTGCTGCTACCAATAACTGCAATTAGACTAGCCTGTGAAGAGCCTCTCTTTGCCTACCCCCGACTTCTATATGCAAAGAGATAAAGGAGACCCAGCCATATGGCTAGTAACACTACAGCCAAAAAACATATTCTTATGTGAAACAAAATGGGATTTTTTAAAAAAAAATTGGATATTTATTATATTCTTTCATAGTACATTTTATACATTCTTCTTTAAACTATATAAAACATAAATGCTAAAATTTTAGAAGATTAAAAGCAAATTTTGTTTTGTGCCTTAATATAACCCATTTCAAAGACAATTGTGAAGAAGCAGGTGTTGAACAGAAACAGGAACCCAGGAAAGGTCTCTGTTTTCTCTTATGCTCAACCTGACTGCTAAATCAATGCTGAATACTCTCAGATCTATCAGTATCCTGTCATAGAATCACTGTCTATGTTAGCTTCCATAGTACTGAGTATTGAGCCAGTAGTGGTTGCAAATGAAATTGCACTGTGCTTCATAGCTTCAGAATCTTGAATGTTCCCCCCCCCCCAAGGTTAATCTGGAGTTTATCTCCAAACCTTCTGAGGGATAGTGAGGTGGGAAAATGTGTAGCTCCAGAAGTTATATGAATAATTTTCACTTATACTTCATTGCTCATTCTTCTATCATATGCCGTATACTTACTGAAGCTCTAGCTGATTAATCCACTCTAATCTAAATGCTAACTACCCCAATCAATGTTCTGGATTCTTGAATGAAAAACAGACTTGCACAGCCTTATATTTAATATGTCTTAATCAAATCAATGACTGGGTCATTTCCAATCTTCCACATTGCTGATGCCCCCCCTCATACTCCTAAGTTATTACTTACTAAAATCTATATTTCATCTTTGCTACTCTAGACCCAATGGTATATGAAAAAAGCCTCTTAAGAGTTAAACATTTGTTAAAATTGTCGTTGTTACTGCAACTGTGAATAACCACATGCCAATTAAGTTATGAGCTAGAAGAACTGTACTGTGTGAAAGGTGACATGGTCCTCTGCTGAGTCCAGCCTGGCCACAGAAGGGACACAATGACATGGTTCCAACCTCTGGAACATAGCCAGCAGGGCATGAGCCTCCAGGAGTATGGATGGTTGTTGTAGGCATAAGGCATATTTGTGTATATATATTTACTTCACACTCCTCCTTTCCTCCTTAAAGGTTAATGACTCCATTATAATCAGAGACAACACAAGTCCTGGGGTTCAGGGTATGTCTAATGTGCTTAGCAAAATGGTAAACACTGTGACATTTAGGACAGAACAGCCTTTAGGGCTGTGGGAAAGAATGCTGAAACATGAATTCAAAAATATATACTTTCTCAACTACGCAAAATATAAGGATCCAATACGAGTTGTATAAGAATCTTCACAGATCTAAGAGGGACCCATCCAGAGCTATGAGGACACAGGAGAAACCAAGGAACAGCCTGGGATAGGATCCTTCAGGTTTCCGTCTGCACCTGGAGCTGACCCTGTGCCACAGTTCTGCTTACACAAATCCTGCCAGGAAAGAGCAGGTCTCCCAAGAGTGCTGACAGAACTGAGAGCACAGCTTTCAATACCCAGGTACTGCCAGGAGAGAACTGGTCTCCCAAGAGTGCCTACACACCTGAGAGCACAAATGAGATCCCCCACTGCTGCTCAAATTCCTGTCTCAAAGACCAGCTAACACTAGAGATGAACAGATGGTAAGAGGCAAGGACAAGAACATAAGCAAAAGAAACTAAGGCTACTTGGCACCATCAGAACCCAGTTCTCCCCAACAGTGAGCCCTTGATACACCAACACATCAGAAACACAAGATTCTGATTTAAAGGCACATATCATGATGATGATAGAGGACTTTAAGAAGAACATAAATAATTTCCTTAAAGATATAAAGGAGAACACAGATAAATAGGTAGAAGTCCTTAAAGAGGAAACACAAATCTCTTTAAAGAATTACAGGAAAACACAACCAAACAGGTGAAGGAATTGAGCAAAACCATCCAGTATCTAAAAATGGAAATAGAATCTATAAAGAAATCACAAAGGGAGACAACCCTGGAGATAGAGAGCCTAGGAAAGAGAGCAGGAGTCATATATACAAGTATTATTAACAGAATACAAGAAATAGAGGAGAAAATCTCAGGAGCAGAAGATTCCATAGAAAACATTGACAAACAGTCAAAGAAAATATGAAATGCAAAAAGCTCCTAACCCATAATATCCAGGAAATACATGACATAATGAGAAGACCAAACCTAAGAATAGTAGGTATAGAAGAGAGCAAAGATTCCCAAATTATAGAAATAAATGCCCATAAACATACAAGAAGTCTACAGAAATCCAAATAGATTGGAAATTTATTTTCAGAATTTCAGAAAAGAAATTGCTTCCATCACATAAGAGTCAAAACACCAAATGCACAAAACAAAGAAAGAATATTAAAAGCAATAAGGGAAAATAGTCAAGTACCATATCCATATAAGGGCAGACATGTCATAATTACACCAGATTCTCACCAGAGACTATGAAAGCTAGATGATCCTGGGCAGATGTCATACAGACCCCAAGAGAACACAAATACCAGCCCAGGCTACTATACCCAGCAAAACTCTAAATTACCATAGATGGAGAAACCAAAGTATTCCATGACAAAACCAAATTTACACAATATCTCTCCATAAATCCAGCCCTACAAAGGATAATATATGGAAAACACCAAAACAAGGAGGGAAAATACACCCTAGAAAAAGCAAGAAAGTAATTTGCGTTCAACAAATCCATAAGAAGATAGCCACAAAAACTTAAGTCCACCCCTAACAACAAAAATAATAGGAAGCAACAATCACTATTCTTTAATATCTCTTAATATGAATGAACTCAATTCCTCAAAAAAAGGATATAGAATAACAGACTGGATACATATACATGACCCAGCATTTTGCTGCATTCAGGAAATGTACCTCAGTGATAAAGACAGATACTACCTCAGAGTAAAAGGCTGGAAAACAATTTTCCATGCAAATGGTACCAAGAAACAAGCTGGAGTAGCCATTCTAATAACAAACAAAATTGATTTTCAATCAAAAGTTATCAAAAAGATTAGGAAGGATATTTCATATATATCAAAAGAAAAATCTACCAAGATGAACTCTCATTTCTGCACATCTAAGCTCCAAATGCAAGGGCAACCGAATTCATAAAAGAAACTTTACTAAAGCTCAAAGCACACATTGCACCTCACACAATAATAGGAAGAGACTTCAACACCTCACTCTCAGCAATAGACAGATCATGGAAACAAAAACTAAAGAGAGACACAGTGAAACTAACAGAAGTTAGGAACCAAATGGATTTAACAGATATCTATAGAACATTTTATCCTAAAACAAAAGGATAAAGCACCTCATGGTACCTTCTCCAAAACTGACCATATAATCAGTCACACACACAAAAAAAAGCATCAACAGATACAAGAAGATTGAAATAATTCCAAGTATCCTATCAGATCACCATGGACTAAGACTGCTCTTCAATTAAAAAAAAAAATGGAAGGTGAACAAACAACGTTCTTTGCGATGATAATTTGGTCAAGGAAGAAATAAATCAAGAAATTAAAGACTTTTTAAAATTTAATGAAAATGAAGCTACAACATACCCAAATTTATGGGACACAGTGAAAGCAGAGCTAAGAGGAAAACTCATAGGTATGAGTTTCTCCAAAAGGAAACTGGAGAGAGCATAGACTAGCAGTTTAACAGCACACCTGAAAGCTCTAGAACAAAAAGAAGCAAATATACCCAAGAGGAATAGATGGCAGGGAATAATCAAACTCCAGGCTGAAATCAACCAAGTAGAAGCAAAAAGAACTATACAAAGAATCAACAAAACAAGGAGCTGATCCTTTGAGAAAATAGATAAATCAGACTAACCAGACTAACCAGAGGGCACAGAGACAGTATCCAAATCAACAAAATAAGAAATGAAAAGGGAAGTCAGGGCAGCAGGGACAGGATCCTCTCAGCCTCCAAGTGAAGGCAGTAGATCTGCAACCCTCTCTGCCCCTTCCCTGCAAACGGAAAGCCTGCCTTCAGGGAGTGCTTTAACCCAGGAACTCTGGTGAGATCCACTATTTTCTCCCCTATGACTTTCTAAGGCAAGACCAGCCAGGAGGCACAGGCCTCACAAGTCACAGGACAGCCTGGTCAGGATCCTTTCTACCTCAGATCATACCTAGGAGGGACAACAGACACACAGCCCTCTCTGGACCTTTCCTGTAAGGGGAGATTCTGTCTCCAGGGTCTTCTCTGAACCCCAGGACTCAGGAGGGACAACTCATCCACAGCCATCTGTGCCTAGGACTTACCAGAGAGATAATCTCCCAGAAGTACTGACACTGGCTTACAGACCCACAGGGGAAACAAGCTCTAGTCAGAGACAGCAAGAATATCTAACACCAGAGATCAACAAATGGTGAAAGGCAAATGCAAGAATCCTACCAACAGAAACCAAGACTACTTGGCTTCATCAGAACCTAGTACTCCCACCACAGCAAGTCCTGGATATCCCAAAACACCAGAAAAACAAGATTTGGATCTAAAATCATATCTCACAATGGTGAAAGAGGAATTTAAGAAGGGCATGAATAACTCCCTTAAAGAAATACAGGAAATACAGATAAAGAAATACAAGTAAAGAGGTACAAGCCCTTAAAGAGGAAACAAAAAAAAATCCCATAAAGAATTACAGGAGATCATGAGTAAACAAGTAGAAGCCTTTAAAGAGGAAACACAAAAATCCCTTAAGGAATTATAGGAAAACACAAACAAACAGGTGAAGGAATTGAGCAAAACTATCCAGGATCTGAAAAATGGAAATAGAAACAATTAAGAAATCACAAAGAGAAACAACTCTGGAGTTAGAAATCTTAGGAAAGAAGTCAGGAGTCATAGATACAAGCATCACCAACAGAATACAAGAAATAGAATAGAAAATCTCAGGGGCAGAAGATACCATAGAAAACATTGACACAACAGTCAAAGAAAATGTAAAATGCAAAAAGATACTAACCCAAAACATCCAGGAAATCCAGGACACAATGCAAAGACCAAACCTAAGGGTAATAGGTTAGAAGAGAATGAAGACCTCCAACTTAAAGGGCCAGTAAATGTCTTCAACAAAATTATAGAAGAAAACTTCCCTAACCTAAAGAAAGAGATACCCATGAACATATAAAAAGCCTATAGAACTCCAAATAGACTGGACCAGAAAAGAAATTCCTCCCGCCACATAATAGTCAAAACAACAAATGCACAAAACAAAGAAAGAATACTAAAAGCAGTAAGTAAAAAAGGTCAAATAACATATGAAGGCAGGCCTATCAGAATTACACTAGACTTCTCACCAGAGACTATGCAAGCTAGAAGGTCCTGGACAGATGTCATACAGACCCTAAGAGAACACAAATGCCAGCCCAGACTAGTATACCCAGCAAAACTCTCAATCACCATATATGGAGAAACCAAAATATTCCATGACAAAACCAAATTCACACAATGTATTTCCACAAATCCAGCCCTTCAAAAGGTAATAAATGGAAAACTCCAACACAAGGAAGGGAACAACATCTCTGAAAAAGCAAAAATATAATCTTCCAACAAAACTAAAAGAAGATAGCCACATGAACAGAATTCCAGTTCTAACAATAAAAATAACAGGAAGCAACAATTGCTTTTCCTTAATATTTATTAATATCAATAGACTCAATTCCCCAATAAAAATACATAGACTATCAGAGTGGGTAAGTAAACAGGACCCAACATTTTTGCATACAGGAAACCCTCCTCAGTGACAAAGACAGACACTACCTCAGAATAAAAGGCTGGAAAACAATTCTCCAAGCCAATGGTCCCAATAAAAAAGCTGGAGTAGCCATTCTAATATCGAATAAAATCGAATTTTACCCTAAAGTGATCAAAAAAGATAAAGAGAGACACTTCATAGTCATCAATGGTATGATCTACCAAGATGAATTCTCAATTCTGAACCTCTATGCTCCAAATCAAAAGGCATCTACATTCATAAAAAACAAAAACAAAAACAAAACAAAACAAAAAAACAAAACAAAAAAAAAACTTTACTAAAGCTCAAAGCACACACTATACTGCACACAATAATAGTGGGAGATTTCAACACCCCACTCTCTGCAAAGGACAGATCATGGAAACAGAAACTAAACAAGGACACAGTGAGACTAACAGAAGTTATGAAACAGATGGATTTAACAGATATCTATAGAACTTTTTATCCTAAAACAAAAGGATATCCCTTCTTCTCAGCACCTCATGGTACCTTCTCCAAAATCGACCATAAAATTGGTCACAAATCAGGCCTCAACAGATACAAGAAGATTGAAATAATTCCTTGTGTCCTATCAGATCACCATGGACTAAGGCTGCTCCTCAATAAAAACATAAACAATAGAATGCCCATATACACGTGGAAGCTTAACAACTCTCTGCTCAAACAATTCTCAACTGATGAATATCGAATGGCTGAGAAGCACCTAAAGGAATGTTCAACATCCTTATTCATCAGGGAAATGCAAATCAAAACAACTCTGAGATTTCACTCTCACCAGTCCTATTGGTGAGGATAAAAAACTCAGGTGACAGCAGATGCTGGAGAGGTTGTGGAGAAAGAGGAATACTCCTTCATTGCTGGTGGGATTTAAAGCTGATACAACCACTCTGGAAATGAGTTTGGACGTTCCTCTGGAAATTGGACATAGTTCTACTGGAGGACCCAGCTATACCTCTCCTGGGCATATACCCAGAAGATACTTCAACATGTAATAAGGACACATCCTCCATCATGTTCATAGCAGCCTTATTTATAATAGTCAGAAACTAAAAACAACCCAGATTTCCCTCAACAGAGGAATGGATACAGAAATTGTGGTACATCTACACAATAGAGTACTACTCAGCTATTAAAAACAATGAATTTATGAAATTCTTAGGGAAATGGATGGATCTGGAAAATATTATCCTGAGTGAGGTAACCCACTCAGAAAGGAACACACATGGTATGCACTCTCTGATAAGTTGTTATTAGTCCAGAAGTTTGGAATACACAAAGAACCGCCCACAAACCACAAGAAACTCAAGAAGAAGGAAGACCAAAATGTGGACATTTAATTCCTTCTTAAAAGGGGGAACCAAATACCCACGGAAGGAGTTGCAGAGACTAAATATGAAGCAGAGACTGAAGGAAGGACAATCTAGCCGATATAGTTATCTTCTGAGAGGCTCTGACAGTACCTGACTACTACAGAAGTAGAGGCTCACAGCCATCCATTGAACAGAGTACAGGGTCCCCAATGAAGGAGTTAGAGAAAGGACCACTGGTGCAGAAAGGTTTGCCACCCCTTAGGACGAACAACAATATGAACTAACTAGTACCCTCAGAGCTCCCAGGGATTCAACCACCAATCAAAGAGTACAAATGGTGGGACTGAATGCTCTGGCAGCATGTGTATAATAGAGGATTTTAAAGTTGATCATCAATGGGAGGAGAGGCCCTTGGCCCTATGAAGGTTCTGTATCCCAGTGTAGGGGAATGCCAGGGCCAATAAGTGGGAGAGGGTGGGGTGGCAAGCAGCGGGGGAGGGGGGGCAACAGGGTTTGTTCTTGTTGTTTTTTGTTTTTTTGGGTTTTTTTGTTTTGTTTTGTTTTGGAAGGGAACCTTGGAAATTTGAAATCATATGACATGTAAATAAAGAAAATATCTAAAAAACAAAAAGAAATGAAAAGGAAAACATAACAACAGAAACTGTGGAAATGCAAAAATATCATCAGATCCTACCTCAAAGCTAATACTCAGTAAACTGGAAAATCTGGATGAAATGAACAATTTTCTAGACAGATACCAAATACCAAAGTTAAATCAGGATCAGGTAAATGATCTAAATAGTCCAATAACCCCTAAAGAAATAGAAGCAGTCATTAATAGTCTCCCAACCAATAAAAGCCAAAGACCAGATCGGTTTAGTGCAGAATTCTGTCAAGCCATCAAACAATACCTAATACCAATACTCTTCAAACAATTCCACAAAGTAGAATACAGAAGGAACACTACCCAATTTGTTCTATGAAATAGCAGTTATGCTGATACCAAACCACGCAAACATCCTGAAAAGAAAGAGAACTTCAGACAAATTTCCCTTATGAATATCGATGCAAATATAATCAATAAAATTCTCGCAAATGGAATCTAAAAATATATCAAATCAATCATTCACCACAATCAAGTAGACTTCATTCCATGGATGCAGGGGTGGTTCAATATATGGAAATCCATCAAGTACTCAACTACATAAAAAAACTCAAAGAAAAAAACACATGATCATTCCATTAGATGCTGAAAAAGCATTTGACAAAATTCAACATCCCTTCATGTTAAAAGTCTTTGAAAGATCAGGAATTCAAGGCCCATACTCATAGTAAAAGCAATATACAGCAAATCAGTAGCCAAAGTCAAACCAAATGGAGAGAAACTTGAAGCAATCCCACTAAAATCAGGGATTAGACAAGGCTGCCCATTCTCTCCCTCCCTATCTATTCAATATAGTACTTGAAGTTGTAGCTAGAGCAATTATACAGCAAAAAGAGGTCAAAGAGTTAGGAAAGGAAGAGGTCAAAATATCACTATTTGCAGATGATATGATAGTATTCTTAAATGACTCAAAACAACTCCACCAGCTAACTCCAATATCTGATACACAACTTCAGCAAAGTGGTTTTATATACAATTAACAATTCAGAAGCCTTCCTATCTATACTCAAAAGATAATCGGGCTGTGATAGAAATTAGGAAACAACACCTATCACAATATTCACAAACAATATAAAATATCTTGGTCTGACTCTAACCAAACAAGTGAAATTTCTGTATTATAAGAACTTCAAGTCTCTGAAGAAAGAAACTAAAGAAAATATCAGAAAATGGAAAGAGCTCCCATGCTCATGGATTGGCAGGATTAATATAGTAAAAATAGCCATCTTACCAAAAGCAATCTACAGATGCACTGCAACTCTCATCAAAATTTCCATTCAATTCTTCATAGAGTTAGAAAGATCAATTCTCAAATTCATTTGGAATAACAAAAAACCCAGGATAGTCAAAACTATTCTCAACAATAAAAGAACTTCTGGGGGAATCACTATCCCTGACCTCAAGCTGTACTACAGAGCAATAGTGATAAGACTACATGGTAGTGGTACAGAGACAAGGCAGGAAGATCAATGGAATAGAATTGAAGACCCAGAAATGAACCCACACAACTTTGGTCACTTGATCTTTGACAAATAAGCTAAAACCATCCAGTGGAAAAAAGACAGCATTTTCAACAAATGGTTCTGGTTCAACTGATGCTCAACATGTAGAAGAATACAAACTGATCCATTCTTATCTCCCTGTACAAAGCTCAAATCCAAGTGGATCAAAGACCTCCACATAAAACCAGAAAAGCTTTGAACATATGGGCACAGGGGAAAAGTTCCTGAACAAAACACCAATAGCTTTTGCTCTAAGATCAAGAATTGACAATTGGGACGTCATAAATTTACAAAGCTTCTGTAAGGCAAAGGACACTGTCAATAGGACAAAACAGCAACCAACAAATTGAGAAGAAATCTTTACCAGTCCTACATCTAATAGAGGGCTAATATCCAATATATACAAAGAATTGAAGAAGTTAGCCTCCAGAGAAGCAATTAACCCTATTAAAAATGTGGTGCAGCACTAAAAAAGAATTTTCAACTGAGGAATGCAGAATGGCTGAGAAGCACAATGAAATGTTCAACATGCTTAGTCATCAGGGAAATGCAAATCAAAACAACCATGAGATTCTACCTCTCACAGGTCAGAATGTCTAAGATCAAAAACTCAGGTGACAGCAGATGCTGCTGAGGATGTGGAGAAAGAGGAACATTCCTCTATTGCTGGTGGGATTGCAAGCTGCTACAACCACTCTGGAAATCAGTCTGACAGTTTCTCAGAAAATTGGAAATAATATTACCTGAATACCCAGCTATACCATTCCTAGGCATATATCCAAAAGATGCTCCAACATGTAGTAAGGACACATGCTCCAGTATGTTTGTAACAGCCATATTTATAATTGCCAGGAGCTAGAAAGAACCCAGATGTCCTTCAACAGAGTAATGGATACAGAAAATGTGATGCATATACACAATGGAGTACTACTCAGCTATTAAAAACGATGAATTCTTGAAGTTCTTAGGCAAATGGATGGATCTGGAGAGTATCATCCTGAGTAAGGTAACCCAATCACAAAAGAACACACATGGTATTCACTCACTGATAAGTGGATTTTAGCTAAGAACCTTAGAATATCCAAGATAAATCCATAAACCACATGAAACTCAAGAAGGAAGACTAAAATGTGGATACTTTGATCTTTCTTAGAAGTGGGAACAAAATACCCAGGGAAGGAGTTACAGAGACAAAGTGTGGAGCAGAGACTGAAGGAAAGGCCACCCAGGGACTGCCCCACCTGGGGATCCATTCCATATGAGGATACCAAACCCAGACACTATTATGGATGCCAACAAGTGCTTGCTGACAGGAGCCTGATATAGCTGTCTCCTGAGAGGCTCTGCCAATGCCTGACAAATGCAGAAGTGGATGCTGGCAGCTATCCATTGGACTGAGCACAGGGTTCCCAGGGAAGGAGCTAGAGAAAGGGACCAAAGAGCTCAAGGGGTTTACAGCCCCATAGGAGGAACAACAATACGAACCAACCAGTAACTCCAGAACTCCCAGAGACTAAACCACCAACCAAAGTACACATGGTGGGCCTCATGGCTCCAGCTGCATATGTAGCAGAGGATGGTCTAGCCAGTCATCAAATGGGAGGAAAGGCCCTTGGTCCTGTGAAGGTTCTATGCCCCAGTGTAGCAGAATGCCAGGGCCAAGAAGCAGGAGAGGATGGATTGGTAAGCAGGGAACAGGCTTTGTTTTTTGGTTGTTTGTTTGTTTGTTTGTTTTTTGGAGGGGGAATGAGGAAAATAGATAGCATTTGAAATGTAAATAAAGAAAATTAATAAAAGTACAGTATATTATTTTAATATCATTATCTACAATTTTAATATAGGGTGCTTAGACTGTTAAACAGAGAATGTTCTCTTCTGTTCCTGTGTCTTATCATGAAGAGATGTTAAGTTGAGCAGATTTTATTTCTATATTCATGATCTGCTCATGTCATTTTCTCCTAGTCTGTTAATATGGTGAATTATACTGACAGGTTTTCACATATTGAATCACTCTTGCATTCCTGAAATAAATTCCTCTTGATTATAATGTGAAAAAAGAAAAAGAAATGTTTAACATCCTTGGTCATCAGGGAAATGCAAATCAAAATGACCCTGAGATTCCACCTCACACCAGTCAGAATGGCCAAGATCAGAAACTCAGGTGACAGCAGATGCTGGTGAGGATTTGGAGAAAGAGGAACACTCCTTTATTGCTGATGGGATTGCAAGCTGGTACAACCACTCTGAAAATCAGTCTGGTAGTTCCTTAGAAAATTGAACACAGCTACACCACTCCTGGGCATATACCCAGAAGATGCTCTAGCATGTAATAAGGACACATGCTCCACTATGTTCATAGCAGCCATATTTATAATAGCCTGAATCTGGAAACAACCCAGATGTCCCTTAACAGAGGAATGGATATAGAAAATGTGGTACATTTACACAATGGAGCACTACTCAGCTATTAAATACAATGACTTCACAAAATTCTTAGGCAAATGGATGGATCTAGAAATAACATCCTGAATGAGGTAACTCACTCACAAAAGACCACACATGGTATGTACTCACTAATAAGATCCTATTAGGCAAAGAGCATGAAATACCCAAGACTCAAGAAGGCCAACGAGTGGATTCTTCAGCCCTACTTAGAAGGAGGGAACAAAATAATCAAGGGTAGTAGAGGGTAGGAGGGACTTGAGAAGAAGAGAAGAGGGGGAGGGGAAAAGAGGGGAAGAATCAGGTATGGGAGGAGATGTAGGAGATGTACAGGAAATTCAACATGGTTGTTTAGCAATGGGGGATGGGCAACTGGGGGTAGCTTCCAGAAAGTCCCAGATGCCAGGAAAGCAAGAGCCTCCCAGGACCCCATGGGGATTACATTAGCTGAAATAAGCCACAAAGGGGAGGGATAACCCATTGAGACTATATTCAGAAATTAGGCATGTTCTGCCCCATCCCTGGACTAGGGATGGGGCCACCTACCTATCCAAAATTTTAATCCAGAATTGCTCCTGTTTAAAGGAAATACAGGGACAAATGGAGCAGAGACTGAAGGAAAGGCCACCCAGAGACTGCCCCATCTGGGGATCCATCTGACATGAGGACATCAAACCCAGACACTATTGCTGATGCCAAGAAGTGCTTGCTGACAGGAGCCTGATACAGCTGTCTCCTGAGAGGCTCTGCCAAATTCTGACCAATACAGATGCAGATGCTCACAGGGACCTCTATGGAGGAGTTAGGAGAAGGACTAAAGAAGCTGAAGGGGCCTTATTGGGCATCAATGGGAGTGGAGGCCCTTGGTTCTGTGAAGGCTTGGTGCCCCATTATAGAAGAATGCTAGGGTGGTGAGTCAGAAGAGAGTAGGTGGAGCACAATCATAGAAGCAGGGTAAGGGGAGACTGGATAGGGGGTTTGCAGAGGGGAAACCAGGAAAGGGACTAATATTTGAAATGTAAATAAATAAAATATACAATTAATAAAAAAGAATCTCTTCACAGATCTAAAGGAACAGAAGTATCTGCATTGTAGCCAGCTTGTCAGAAAAGTACTAAGGGAGGAGATAAAGAGATTTAGGAGTTATGGTCACAGGGCAAGTTGCTACTCAGCTAAGTTTTTATTTTATTTTATCTTATTTCATTTTATTTTTATGCTTACAAAGGCAGGTCCTTGGTAGCCCTCATACTGGAATTATAAGGAAGATCCATACTACTGCATGCTAGCTTTTGATCAGAGTTTTGAAGAACTGTAACAGCCCCCAAAAGTCTTATAGGGATGTGAAATGCATCTGTTTTTGACCTTACAGAGAAATTAATGATTGAAGAAAGATTTGTCTATGTATTTGTTTGCTCCAGCTCTCTTAACCAGAATACCACACACTGTTACTTGAATAACAGCACATTATTTTTCTTGAGAGTGCTCATAACTTCAAGAACAAAATTATTTGGTGCTTGGGTTAGTTTCTGGAAGTTACTTTCTTCACTAAACATAAAGACAGTTCTTGTAGTTGTAATCTTATATGGCTTCTGCTCTATGAATATGTGCAGAAAAAGAAAGAAGGTGTGGGAAGAATTGATGAAGGTGGGGGGTCCATGGTGGAGGAGAAGCAGCAAGTCAGCAAAAGAATGCTCTTTCTTATGAGAAAACTTGTCCTGTTGGATCAACAGGCTATGCTTATAACCTCATTTAACCTCAGTTATTTCCCCAAAGGTCCCATCTCCAAATATAGTGATTTTGGATGTTAGAGTTTTAAGACTGTTAAATCCATAACAGAGTAACAAAATCCCAAGTAGACTTCTCAATATAACAGGTTTACTCAACTTTGTTAACACTTCAGATTCACCCAAATTGTCATCCTTGCTCGTTTACAAAGTTTTCTGAATTTTTTTCACATTGCCCTATATGTGGTTTTTTTTACAAGTTGTTTTTTTATTAGATATTTTCTTTATTTACATTTCAAATGATATCATCTTTCCTGGTTTCCCCTCTGGGGAAAAAAAAAAACAAACCTGTGCTCTCCCCCCTCCCCATCATCACCAACCAACCTTCTCTTAATTCCTGGCCCTGGCATTCTGGCATTCCCCTACACTGGGGTATAGAACCTTCACAGGGCCAAGGGCCTCTCCTGCCTTGATGATCAACTAGACCATCCTCTGCTATACATATGCTGCTGGAGCCATTAGTCCCACCATGTGTACACTTTAGTTGGTGGTTTAGTCCCTGGAACCTCTGAGGGAACTAGTTAGTTCATATTGTTGTTCATCCTAAGGGGCTGCAAACCTTTCAGCTCCTAGGGTCTTTTCTCTAGCTTTTTCATCGGGGACCCTGTGCTCAGTTCAATGGATAGCTGTGAACCTCTACTTCTGTATTAGTCGGGTACTGTCAGAGCCTCTCAGGAGACAGGTATATCAGGGTCCTGTCAGCCAGCAATTGCTAGGATCCACAATAGTGTCTGGGATTGGTGATTTAATATGGGAAAGATTCCCAGATAGGGCAGTCTCTGGATTGTCCTTCCTTCAGTCTCTGCTCCATAGTTAGTCTCTGTAACTCCTTCCATGGGTATTTTGTTCCCCCTGCTAAGAAAGATGGAAGTATCCACACTTTAGTCTTCCTTCTTATTGAGTTTATGAGTTGTATCTTGGGTATTCCGCACTCCTAGGCTAATATCCACTAATCAGTGAGTGCATACCATGTGTGGTTTTTGTGATTGGGTAACCTCACTCAGGATGATATTCTCCAGATCCATCCATTTCCCTAAGAATTTCATAAATTCATTATTTTTAATAGCTGAGTAGTACTCCATTGTGTAAATGTACCACATTTTTGGTATCCTTTCCTCTGTTGAGGAACATCTGGTTTCTTTCCAGCTTCTGGCTATTATCAATAAGGCTGCTAAGAGTAATTATCAATGAGGTAGAATCTCAGTGTCCTTTTGATTTGCATTTCCCTGATGACTAAGGATGACAGGCAGGTGGATCAATGGAATAGAATTGAAGACCCAGAAATGAACCCACACACCTATGATCACTTCATCTTTGACAAAGGAGCTAAAACCATTCAGTGGAAAAAGGACAACATTTTCAGCAAATCATGCTGGATGAACTGGTGGTTAGCATTTAGAAGAATGCAAATTGATCCATTCCTATCTCCTTGTACAAAGCTCAAGTCCAAGTGGATCAAGGACCTCTACATAAAACCAGATACACTGAAACTAATAGAAAAGAAAGTGGGCAAGAGCCTAGATCACATAGGGAGAGGGGAAAATTTTCTAAAGAGAACACCAATAGCTTATGCTCTAAAAGAATTGACCAATGGGTCCTCATAAAATTATAAAACTTCTGTAAAGCAAAGGACACTGTCAATAGGACAAACAGGCAATCAACAGATTGGGAAAAGATCTTTACCAATTTTATATCTGATAGACTCCTAATATCCAATATTTACAAAGAACTCAAGAAGTTAGACTCCAGAGAACCAAATAACCCTATTACAAAATAGGGTATAAGGCTAAACAAAGAATTCTCAATTTACTAATACCAAATGTCTGAGAATCACCTAAAGAAATGTCCAACATCCTATATGTGGTTTTTAAACTTAAAGCAATTACCACACATCATTTTGACTAGTAGCTATATTCAATTGTCTGGAAATTATTTTTCCTCTGTCAGTATTTGATCTTAGCAGACAGTCTAGGTTTTAAAGGTCATCTTTTGTAAAGTCAGTTAATATTTATCTGCTAGTCTTGGAGCTATTCTTTATTTGCTAACTTTATAGTATCAGCAACCAAGGATAAGTCTTCTGAATGATGACAAATTCATCAAGGCGAATGAAATCTTAAGGGTTTAACGTAAGCAAAGGGTGTCATCCAAAATATGAAATTTTAGTATCAGGGCTATACTAAGCTAAAGTCACCTGAAAATCTGCAAATTCAGGAAGGCCATGATGATGGCATCCTTCAAAACCCAGAAACAAATCTCCTTGTGAAAGATGCTGTCTTAGTCAGGGTTCTCTCAAGTCACGGAACTTATGGAATGTCTCTATATATTAAGGGAATTTATTGTAATGACTTCCAGTCTGTAGTACAACTAACTCAACAATGGGAAGTGGTTAATAAGAAGGCCAAGGATCTAGTAGTTGCTCAGTCCCACAAGGCTAGTTGTTTGAGCTGATCTTCTGTAGAAGTTGGTTCTGACAGATGTGCTGGCAAGAAAGTATATACAATTGAAGACTGAATATTTCTTCTTTCAATGCCTTTATGTAGGCTTCCAGCAGGTGTGGTTCAGGTAAAAGGTATGCACCACCACACCTGGGTCTAAAACTTGCTTTATTCCAGGCTTATCTTGAACTCAGAGATCTGCTTACCTCAGTATTCTGGAATTAAAGATGTATACTACCTTGCCTGGGCCTAAGATTTTCATGGCCATTATGCCTCAAGATCTCCATATCAAGATCCATGTCAGAAACCTGTCTTCCTGCCTCAAGATCTGGATCACAGGTATACTATCCATTTCTGGACTGTAATTCATTCTAGATATAATCAAGTTGATAACTAGGAAGAGCTGTCAAAGATGCCTACCCATGATGGAGAGTAAACATAGAAAAAAGTCTGCACAAAGACTCTATTAAAATTACTTACCTTTCTTTAGTGATGCTAGACATTTTAGATATTTTTATGAAGTGTATTCTCTTTGCTTAATATAGCATATTAATGTCCACATGGACTCTGAGTCTTCATTTCCATGTTGGGGCCACCAAATATGTGTAAAAAGCCTATACGTAGTTCTCTTACTATTTGATTTAAGGTCAAGTTTATTCTCAGACTGGGCTGGAGATCCTGGGAGTAAAGACATAAAATTATGCTTCTCAACGGTCAGTCCTTCTTTTCTAGACTACATTAAATTTATTTTATTACATAGACTCCTACTCAATTTGGGAGAATATCACAGATACATCAGACTACTACTATTACTACTACTACTACTACAACTAATACTACTACTCACACACACATACACACACACACACACACACACACACACGTACACACATACACACACACACACATATATATATATATATATATATACAAGAAGTCTATATATGTATATATAAACATAATAGAAACTACTGCAATAATTCTTAGATATATTATCAGTACAAATGCTAATAATATTTATAATTTATGAATATTCTAAAAACTTGAAGGTAGACATATGTTTTGGGGGTGTACAGGACTCAACACTCTACAATGTTGTGACAAATAATCACAACTTGGTAGCTTAATACAAATTCAGTGTATAGAATAACACAAGCTAGAAAGGTGTGCTCTTTCTTAAAATTCCAGGAGTAAGTTCCCTGGCTACTCTCATATTCTAGAAGCTGCTACAACTCCTGACTCATAATTTCATTTTTCTTTGTAGGCAGCTTACTGCATTGCAGATCCTACAGTTCTTTATCTGACTCATCACACTGCAGAAAGGTCTCTACATGTAAGGAATTAAACAATTACATTGGACAGCATTTTAACTTGATGATAACCTCAACATCTCCATGCATGTAAGATAATATTCAGAAATTTCAAAGATTAGGACATAGATAACTTCAGAAAGCTGCATTCTGCATGGTTTACCAGGCCAATGTTATTTGAGAACCATAGTTGAAGGCAGATTTGGAGCTCAGTGATTATTACTGTTTTTCCAGGACCTACTGATGGTGTCCTCCTCAATATAAGAAATCTGATGCACTCCAGGCAAAAGGAAGATTCTCAATCATGGCTCTATTTATGGCTGTGCCTTTTATTTGCTCCATCATTCACATTACAAGCTGTAGCTCACCCCATGAGAGCTGCAGAGCTTGAAGACGTGATGTTCTTAAATGCTTATTTGAACTCTTTGTCATGCCACAGTACTAGACAGTTCTTCCTTATGCCCTTATGTAGGCTTTCAGCCTCTCTCTCTCTCTCTCTCTCTCTCTCTCTCTCTCTCTCTCTCTCTCTCTCTCTCTCTCTCTCTCACACACACACACACATACACACACACACACACACACACACACACACACACACACACACAAACCCAAATGTTCTACTAGTACTATAATTCTTTAAACACATTGACATTTATGTCAATGGCAAATCAACCAGATGGCTAAACTAAAATATAGCCCAGTTGTCTCCTGACATATAAACCCTAAACTACTAATCTTACTTCAACTCCAGCCAAAACAATAAATAGATCGTGTTTTTTCTAGGAAAGGTGATACTTTTTGTCTACCACCTTTGCTTGGGGTTATTTTGTCCTAATCAAACAGGTTTTTATACCTACACTTCTGGATTTATATGAAACTAATTTCTTACAAAATGTGTTTACTAATTTAGCCAGAATTGCTTTTGATACATGAAACTTGAAAAAAAACTTATCCAGTAACTCTTCAATATGTTTAATATACTGGACATTTTTTATATAGGAACATTCAGTTTTTGTTGTGATAGTAATTCTCCTCAGACAATTTCTTTTTGCCTCTATGTATTGAAAAGCTTTATTTATAATATTGCTGCTTTCAATTGCATTGGATGATCTAATATGCCACTTCTTTTTATTGTCTGGCTTGTAACTAGCTTGGCTGAACCAAAGGAGAAAAATAAAAACTAATTTTTGTCTAAAGTGTGACAAATATAAAATAGACTGGAGACAGGATGTAATACAGGAGACAACAGAGTCTATTACAATGCCTTTTTGCATCTATAAACTTTCTAAAATATTTTATTGTGACAAATAAGGAAGATGTAATAAAAAATACATGCAAAATCATGCATTTAGTACTGGGTAAGTATCTGATAATTTTGAGAAAATTATTTAACTTTATTTTTAAAAGATTTATTTATTTTTATCTTAACTACATAAATTCTTTGCCTAAATGTGTATCATCTTTGTATCTGATATCAAGATGGTCAGAATAGACTACTGGGACCCTTGGAGCTGAACTACAGGTAGCTGGAAGCTGCCATCTGAGCATTGTGAACCTAGGTCCTTTGCAAGAGTAGCAAGTGTTCTTAATTGCTAAGCCACTTCTATAGCCTCTTATTATGATTATTTATAATATAAAGATAGTAAGTTTAGATGATACCAAAATTTGGAGGACTATTCATCCAATTCAGCATATTTGTTGAACATTTGTGATCTTGCAAGGAACAAAGTATAATGTTAGAGTATAAGAATACAATATCAAAAAACTCTCTACTGGTTAAGGGTATAAAAATGACTTATTCTTTAGATATATTTCTACTTTGGGACAAAATAACTATGAGCTAACAGGTTTTCTGGTTATCTAACAGAGCTTAAGAGCTTTTGATTACATTCCTATCTCTCTTAGTTTGTGCCAAATGAAGTCTCCATTGATCTAGAAGGCCGGAAAGAAGCCAGACTCTGATGTAGTTCCTAAATATTTACAGTCAGTAATTCCACATATTGGCTTTGATGTTCGTATCACTCATGGAACAATTAGAGAAAAAGAAATATCTCTAAGTATTTTAAATTGTAAGGTTTGATTGAACAAATAAGTGATCAGGGAGCTAAAATGTCAGATAGCACCTATGGACACAACCTGAAGTTGGCAGTAGCAGGTGGTTTCTTTGAAGTCTAAGACTCTGGATAAAGTACAAGCTTTGTGGAATTTTAGGTCTGAAGTCCCTGGCAGAAGCTGGAAGCACATCAGATGTGTCTGTTGTGGTCTGGAATCAGAAAAATGGCCATGACTAAAGACATAACTCTAGGAAGAGAAAGAGGTTACCTTGATTTTTTTTTCCTACACTTGATTCTCACAGAGCCTCATGTTGGCTGATACATATCAAAGCATAATGGAAGGACAGGGTCCCTTAAATGAAATGTATAGGACCCCCTCCCTCCCATGAGACAGGCCAGCAGAGGGCTGGAAGACAGAGCCAAAAGGGCCATGACTGGCTCTTAGCCCAGAGGACTTTCTGTTTCTGTCTCTGTTTTCGTTATCAGATGAACTCTTAAATCAGCTCCAAGAATGAACACATCTCTTAGAAAATATCCCAAAGAGTATTAAAGGATGAAAAATCGCATGCGAATGCCTTAAGTTCAGCAAATATGCCTTTCACTGTGAAACCGACATTGCCATCAGCATCAAACCATAGTGATTTTATTTTACTCTCCACTGTCACCTTCTGTTCTGGTTTAGGTATTATGTATCTCATAATGGATCCTTACAGAAGGCTTAATCCTCAGTGCTGCCATGTTCAGAGATAGGACTTTTAGTAGTGATGAGGTCATAAGGGGACTGACTTGAGGGATAGATAAGTCTATTGAGGAATGCACAGCTGAATGGGCTATTAGGAGTGAAGTCTAATTATAGGAAGTAGGCTACATGTAAGGGGCCATTTCCTTAAAAGTTCTCAAAGGGTATCTTAGTTTCTGTCTGTCTGTCTGTCTGGTCTGTCTGTCTGGTCTGTCTGTCTGTCTGTCTGTCTGTCTCTTCCATCTCTCTCCCTTTTCCCTTCCCCCTCTCACTTCCCTCCTTTGTCTATCTTTCTCTCTGTGGCCCCTAGTTGTTATGATGAGAGCAGCTTTGCTCGGCCTTATTTCCCTGTCATGATCTTTCCCTCACCACACACTCACAGTAATGAGGTCAAGAGAACAAACATTTTCTCCTTTGCAAAGGCACAATTGAATTACTCACTTTCCTAAAGCTTCCTCCAAAATTGTGCTAGAACTTTCTAATGATACTCTGCATTTTATACCACCAGAGACTCTCTTGGGCTCATCACTGAAACTACTTCAAGTTGGATGCTGAGTTGAATCCTTCTTCCCTCATCTAACACTGTTGTTCCTTCATGTTGTTCTTGACATGAAGATCCACTTCCACAAACCTGACCTTAGGGTCTCTGCACTCTGGGCTTT
>JADRCD010194337.1:0-19131 GCA_019843815.1 Montemys delectorum | reverse complement strand
GGGGGGGGGCAGGCGGGGGATGTTTGGGAAAGTGGTTGCGGCTGAGAGGTTGCCATGGCGATACTGCAGGATGCCGAGCAGAAGTGGGGGTCCCACAGGGTCTCTGGGGCCCCCAGCTCTACACCTCTGTGGGCTTCTCTTCCCATCTCCTGTCCCCCACCTAGATGCCTGTCAGGCAGCGTCAGTGACAGGCTGGGTGGGTGACAGGTGGTGCAGGTGATGGGCTGGGTGGGTGACAAGCCTGGGTGGGTGACAGGTGGTGCGGGTGTGAGGCAGGCAGGTGACAAGCTGGGTGGTGACGGGCTCTGTGGATGACAGGCAGGGGGTGTGGTTGGCGAGGATGCTGTCTCCTGGCTGGTGGCCTGTTGCAGCCCCCCTACCCTCATGCATGTGCACACATAGAGACTCTGGGCTCAGAGCTTGGGGCTAAGATACTAATGAGGCATATTACGCATGGAGGGGCAGGTGCCCGGGCTCACTAATGAGAAGCCTTTAACAAATAGGGGGAGGCAGCTGGGGGCTTCCAGGAATTTGGCTGGCCCTCCTGGGCTGAGGCTCTGAGGGTCCCAACCTGGCCTAAGGAGAAGGAGGTTGGTTTCACCCTCCAGCCACATCCAGATCCCTCCTCGCCGTCACCTCTGGCCACTTGGAATGTTAAGATAGGCACAGCTATGAGAGCAGCCACTGTTTAGGCTTTCACTGGGTGTCAGGCCCTGTGCCAAGCCCTTCGCCTACATTTACTTGGCCAACAGTCCTATGAGGGATGCTCTGCAACCCCATTTTGCAGATGCAAAGTCTGAGGCTGAGACACAGTATGGGGATTCCCACAGTTAGTGGTACAGCTGGGACTTTAATTCAGGCCCCTGTGGCTTGTCCTTGTAACCACTGTAATCAGGAATAGCCAAGCCTTGTGCAGACACCCCCTTCTCCCAGAGTCTCAGTTTCCTTGATCCACAAAATGGATCCAGGAAGGAGAATAATTATAGATATTTTTCTTTAAGCTTAACCTGGGTGACTTTAGTCTCTTCCTGCTAGTTATCCGGCCATCTCACCCCATGTGGCCCAGACTGTGTTGACTCCCCTGCACTAGAGAGCCCGGAAGGGCTTAGTGTAGAAGGGGCTGATGTGAATGGAGAATACCTGGTCTATCAGAGCCACTTCCTGTAATGTGTGGTGGGGCCCAGAGAGGAATAGAAGCCACCTAGGGTCACACACCCAACGAGCAGTAGGGCCTCTCAGGATCCTAGGCCTTCAGGTCTGTTGAAAGGGTGGAGCTGAGAGTGGGCGTGGAGCTGGGAGGTGCTTCCTCCTGTGCCCCACCCAGCAGCCTGGTTTCTTCCCTGGAGGCTTGGAGCCCCCCAGCTCTTGGGAGGGTGCAGGATAGTTGGCTGATTCTTTAGGGCCGTGCCCCGTCCCATCCATCTGAGTCCCCAGTGTCAGTTAAGCCCCTCCCTTTGGTACCCGTTGGGGTGGAAACTCCCTGGCAACAGCTGATGGATGGGTTGGGGCCTTGACATTGGCCTGGGGCCACAGCACAACCCTGGAGGGACCAGGCTGGGACTGGGGGACTTTGAGGGGAATTTGAGGGAGAAGAATGAACCTCATAAATCTTGGAGCCTCTGGTTCCTCTTCAACCTTAATCTCTTACCAAACCTGCTCTCTGGCTGCTCGTCCCATGTTGCTGGGAGTTGAGAGCCCACCTGCCCATTCTCTTCTGCCTCTGAGGAAAGCTCACCCATCTGACGTGGCACTCATGGGGAAGACAGAGGGGCAGCACTGTGGCTGGGCAAAATGAAGAGGTCTCGGGTGCCTTGGGGTGGGTAGGGAATGTAGGAGGCTTCCTTCCCTCAGTTTCCCCAGCTGGTTTCTCTCAGCTCAGTCCAGAAGAGCTGAGACCAAGAGGATTTCACAGATGCAAGACTCATAAATAGTCTTGGTCTGAGAATCCCTCCCTCCCCCAGTTGAGAAGAGAAGCACAACCCTGTCCTGCAAGCCTTGAGACCTGGAGATGGGCCTTAGAACCCAAGCTGGGTGTGCACTGAGGTCAGGCCAAGGCGGTGCTTGGTAGCCCGCCTGGGAAAGCAGGCTTCAAGGAGGCCAGAGGAAGGGTGGTGGTTTGCCTGGGGGGTGGGGGCTGGGGAGCCATCTTTGGTTGGAAGGCAGGGGGTCTGGCTTTCCCACAGGCCCAGGCAACTGTAGGCTAGAGAGCTGAGGCCCTCTCAGCTCCCCAGGGAACCCGTTGCTGCTGGGCCTTGGGGACCCAGGCGTCCTGGCGGGTGAGGGCGGGTCTCCAGCAGGCGCCCTGCCAAACCCCGCAGCCTGCTCACCAGGAATCTTGTTGCTGAGAGATGGAAAATCCCGGCTGGGCCTGCAGCTCATCCCTCCCCTCCGGGAGGAGGAGGGGCCCAAAGATTCCTTCCTGCACCCCTCCTCTCCCATCTGGGGCAGAGCCCTCCTTGGCAGTGGGTGGGGCTGGGGGGCCCAGGACAGGCCTCTAAGGCCCAGTCACATGTCCTGCAGCTTTGCCCAGTCCACAGTGGGCACCAGGGCACTCTGGAGGCCAAATGAGCCTGTTGCAGCAGAGGAGGGGTGGGGGTAGGGTGCTAAGGGCCAGAAGGGGCCTGAGTGGGGGCTGGGGGTTGGCCCTGGCCCCACTGGCTCCCCCAGGGTGGAGGGTGAAGAGTTGGTTCTCTCTTTGGACAGGAAGACGAATGATCCCATTATGGGAGCGTGATTTTATTCCACGTGTCACGGAGTCTGAGATTAACTTGCTCACCAGTCTGTGACAAACCCCTCACACCCAACACACACACACACACAGACACACACATGCAGAGGTACAGAGACACACACATCCACAGTGTCACTAACACAGATAAGCATTGCTAAGCTTCATACAATCCATAGCATGGTTCACACAACTAGCACACGCTCAGATACACCAAAGCTTCAAAACCCAAAGCTTCAAAATAGTGTGTCCTCAGAGTAAGGCCACCCCGATCTACAGATACGAGCAGTTCAAGAGTTCTCTTGCATCCGACCCTTAAACATACACAGTCAAGGACACATGGCAACCCATAGACACAGATAAATTTCAACACACAAAACCAGACAGTGCCACCCAGACCAACAGCCACACTCTCAGACAAAGGCCCTAGATACATACAGACAAAGACAAGCACAGACAACACGGCTGGCAGGGCTCACACAAGCACAGGCGTGCACACCCGGACATAGACAAAGACAAATAAATGCCCAGAGGTTTTACTGTGGACAGATGTGGAGGCATTTGCACATCTGGGCCTCTTTCTCAGCTACCCTGCCTAGGAACATGGTGATCTGGCACCTGAGAGGCTCTGAGAAATCTTATGCTCCAGGAGATCCCCCAACCTTTGCCGCCCCCCCCCCCACCTCTGGCACTAAGCCTGTGGCAGAGGCCACCCCAGCCACACCCTCAGCAGAGCCCTGACACCTCTCAAACTTCTGCAGTGTTCACACGCGCAGGGACGCCATCTTCTCCTGGGCAGCCTTGCGACAGTCCCCCTTACAGTCTCACCCCCCTCCCCCCTCAGCTGTGTTCCTCTTCCCCTGTCTTCTTCAGCCATTCCTCCTTCCTGCAGACACAAGCAGAGCAACTTCGGTTGCAGTGCACTCAGCATCCCCTCTGTGTGGACTGTGTGCACGCGTACCTAGTTTTCCTCACTTGGAGGCCTGGGCAGGCCCACGGTCTCTATGGCTTTCTTGCACGGAACTCCCCCCCCCCCCCCCCAGGACCTCCTTGCCTTCTTACACAGGTTGATTCCCACGTGCAACACACATGGATTGTCACCTCTCACACAGGCATGCATGCACACACACTTCCTGAGCCTCCCATTACATTCCTTCCTCTGCCTTCCAGGAGTGGAGCCCTGCTGTAGACTAGGGCCTTGTGGCATTTGTCACTTCTCCCACTGTCCTCAGCCTTCCTAGCCTCAGTCTCTCCTCCACCTCTGGCCCTGCAGACTGTGTACTGTGGCCTTGTATTCTTTTGTCTTTTCTCCTCCCCCCCCCCCCCCCCCCCCCCCCGTTTAGTCAACAAGTGTATGTGATCACTCATTTGCTTAACACTTACTGCTTGAACACTGTTGTAGTGTGAAGCCCCAGGGAGGCTGGTGACAAAGGCAGGCCTAGATTCTTCTCATTCCAAGTTTTGGGACCAACCTGGCTATTTGTTGCTTCTCTCTTCCTACTAGATTGGAAGGTAAGCCTTGATCTTGGCTCTTGAGGGATGTGTATGAAGTCGTAAGAGGAACGCTCTAGCTAGAGGGAACAGAGTGTACAAAGCCTTAAGGCAATCAGCAGTTGATGTGCTGAGAGGGTGTAGTCCAGTTCAGAGCAGAGGAGGGCTTCCATGTGAGAGGGCAGAATCCAGGTGACACCGGGTGACCGCCCTGCTCGGGGAGTGAAGTTTTGGGGAGTGAAGTTTTTGTCCAGTGAGCCACGAGAAGACACAAAGTCTTTAGCCTCCTGACCTGGATTAGGACAGGATGGAGACAGGGTTGAGAAAGTTGGCTTTGGTTTGTTCAGAGGATGGCCTTTGCTCAGAGAGGCCTCACAGCTCTGAACCTGGAACAACACTGATTCTTGTCTGTAGACAGGGTGTTGCTGTATAGTCGTGGCTGGCTTGGAACTCACAGAGCTCCTGCCTCTGCCTCTGGAGTTCTTGGATTAAAATCTGGAAGGCACCACACCTGGCCTTCTTGTTTTCAGATAAGGGCCCCCCCCCCCCCCCCCGCCCCGAATTCAGGCTAGGCCAGAATTCATTGTGTAGCCCAGGAACCTGCTGTCCTGCTTTAGCCCCCTGGGATCACAGGAGGCTTACCTGGGAGGTTTCAGTAATACAGGTGGGAATTCCTTGAAGCATGCAGCATAGAAGTGGAGGTTCACCTACAGACAAGGATCCCAGTGGTTCCAGGTTCAGAGCTGTGAGGCCTCTCTGAGCAGGGGCCATCCCGTGAAAAGGGGGCCGTGCGGGTGGTGCTGGACTTGTAGCCACTACAGATATCAGTTGGACGTGATGGAGGACCTCAGATGAGATCCACACAGTACCTACTGAGTGCTGGGTACTATGCCAGGTGTCGGGGCAGAACCCCTGTAACATTATCAGGCAGACAGTAGAAAGTGCCCAGGCAGGTGCAGCATCCTGATTGCTTAAAGGAGGCAAGTGTCAGGACCCTGTGTGGCCCGTGGAGCTAGGGGTGAACTGGTAGAATCCAGCCAGGCCAAGGTTGGGGGAGGAACTTCAGGTAGAACCATTCATTATCTGTCATCAATGGCCAGAGGGCAGGAACTAAGAATGGGGTGTCCTTCATCCACTGTTGGGTAGGCGGCGAGGTGATGGAGTTGTGGCTTGGGGCTTTAGAGGGGTCAGTCAGTGTGGAGCTGGGTTTTACTCACACTCTAAATGTTTGATGGTAATGTGAAATGTGGCCACTGAGATTCAGTTTCAGGCCCACTGCTTGCTTGCCCTGGCCTCAGTTTCCCCATCTGTGAAGTAAGCTGTTGTCTTGTGTGGGAGGAAACTGGCATTGTGAGGGTTGGGCTAGCCAACTGGAGTGAACATCTTTGGCTTGGGCTCTGGGCCTTGGTAGTGCTTTCTCCCGTGGACTGTGGGAATAAAGTCAGGGGTCTCCAGGAGGGATTTTAGGCACCCTGAAGAGAGCCCAGAGCCCCCACACAGAAGACAAAGGGCTTTCTGAAATCTGACTCCAAGCCCTAGAAAGGACCCAAAAGAGATGGCCTATCTCAGTCTCTCTTACATCCTGTCCTAACTCCTGTGGCAGTGGATATAGGCCATGGGCCATGTGCCCAGGAGGTCACAGTGTCTAATCTCTGACCTGGGCTGTGTGAGGACCCTTCCTCCCATTAACCAAGGAGCAAGGGTCAGGAATATAGTTCATGGAATCTTCTTGGGGTAAAGAGCTAAGAGGCCAATTGGGGTGTCAGAGCCAGATGAATGTTTTGGGGACATATGCTCTGCTGTAATCTGCCACCCCCATTCTCAGCTGCCCTGGATCCGGGCTGTGAGGGGCCCTTTAAGCATCTCACCTGTGAGGTGGGGCTGGGAGAATTAATTTCCTGTGCTATTTTAACTTTACTGTATTTAATTTGCTATTTATTTTAATTAATTAACAGAGTTACTCTCTTAGTCTAACTTGCTGCCACAGGTTCCTCTTGCCTTTCAGAGGGGTAGTAGGCCTGGCCAGGCAATACTGGGCTAGCTGTGAGAAAAAAGGAGCTCTGGGGACCAGGTCTCCCCCTTTACCTTTCCTATCTCAGGGTGTCCTCCAATGGCTCCTGCTTCTTCCCCAAGGGGCTCTCCTTATCCCCATTCCCCACCAGATTGGCATAGGGCTGTCATTGCAGTGTTGTGGCCCTAAGGAGCCCAACTTAAACCTGCCTATGTTCATCAATAAACACTTTCGGTATCATGGGGTTGTAAAAGGGAACGTGCTTTTGGGGTAGTATTTTGAGGCTGCTGGAGAACTTTTGAGGCAGGAGGATGTCACTTTTTACTAATAGCTAGCTGCTCTACCTGGTGGTCAGATAACATATGCTCATTGTATGGTCAGGCTTCTAGATTTCCAGCATAACCAAGCACCTGTGACACTTCGGTGGATAGGACCTCAGTCATCAGTGATAAGGGACAGGATGAAGAGAGCGAGGCTTCTGAGAGGGCCGAGTGACTTGCCTGAGGTCTCACAGCAACTAAGAGAAGCAAGGCCTGGATCCAGGCAGTAACCTTTCTTGGGTGGAAATGGTTAATAGTTGGAGAGCTCTCAGAGGTTGGAGAGAGGATGTGGGGCTGGGGAGTCACAGTGGCTTCCCCAAGGATAAGGTTTCTGCTGCCTCTCTGTTTCCTGAGCTTTTTGGCATGTTTGGGCCTGAGGTGCTCTGCGGCCATCCTTGGGAGGCCTTCCATAGCAGGGCAGAGCCCTGCTTTCATTAAGTACTTTTTTTTCTGGTGCTGAGAATTGAACCCAGAGCCTCATGCATACTGAGCACATTCTGTTCCACTGAGCTGCTCCCACACCCTCAACTTTACTTAGCAAACACTTAGGATTTTACAAGTAGATCTTCACATAGCTGTCACCTCTGTTGTCCTTGTTTTATACCCCGTCCGTCCCACCCTCCCCCTTGTTTTATACACCGTCCGTCCCACCCTCCCCCATGGCCTGTTTTACTTCTTTTATGTTAACTGTGATCACTTGGAATCTAGAACTATTAACTGGGAAGATTCTAGAAATAAACAGTTCAGAAGTTTTAAGTGCTTTTGTTACAGTTATTATATTGTAAGCATTCTACTATAGTGTTGTTAGTCTCTCAGAGTTCGCAATTTATAAACTAAACTTGAAAACATAGTTATCTGTAGGGGTTGGTATTGCTCACAGTCTCAGGCATTCACCTGGGCAAGTTTTGTTAACTTACCTCCCAGGTGGAGGGAGGGGTATGGGCACGGAGAACAGCATCCTGTGTCCCAGAGGTGAGGCTCGCTCGGAAGGGCTTCAGGACCCGTGCAAGGTCCTACAAAGCCAGTGCTTTTGAACTTGGGATACTGGAATCAAGGCTCTCATTTTGAACCACCGTATTATCCTTCTCCTCCACCCCACTACTGTGGTGCTTTAAGTTAGGAGGGAGTCCTGAACTTACGGAGAAAAGGTGTGTTTGGGAAGCCTCCCATCTAGGCTAAAAGGCAAACACCACCATCACAGATATTTGAAAGGGCAGATAGAGATAGCCCACAACTCAAAGCCAGGGAAGAGGACACAGGAATAGATAGCCCCAGGTATCCCTGCTAGGGATCCTTGGTGGAACTCGGCTCCACTGCTGCAGTGGTGGCTACCAGAGAATTGATTGCCCTCAGAAAGTTCCTTGTCTCACTGGAGGAATGATGTGGATGTGTGTGACTGGTTCTCAAGGGTTGTGTCATACAGCGAGAGAAAAAAATGATCTCAACGTCCTGAGTTGAGAGTTTCGCTTTGGGTCCTGTGGAGCCTACAGTTACTTCTCCTTGAGCCTCAGTTTCCTCATCTGCCAAGAGGGAGATTACAAGACTGATGCTCTAGGTTTATTAGGCTTGCTGAGGTAAAATGGAGAGGTTAGCGAATATTCAGACCCAACACCTGGACAAAGAGAGTCCCACCCCAGAGCACAGGAGGAGGGAACAGCGAGGGTGGAGGGAAGGCCTCGGGCTCAGCCTCAGTGCTGGATAGCCTGGTTTTTTAAATCCTAGGCATGAGGCTGGAGAGATGGCTCAGGAGTTAAGAACACTTGTTGCTTGTCCAGAGAATCCAAGTTCAGTTCCCAGTCCCCATGTTGGGCAGCTCACAGTCATCTGTAATCACACAAGATCCAGAGATCCAGTACCATCTTCCAGCCTCTGAAAGCATCCACACATACATACAACAGATTCAGAAATAAAAACAAAATCTCTAAGTCCTGCTTATGGTACATGGCCTTGATTGTCAGTAACATGGACATAATAGTAGCTCTCCCTACCTTTTGAGAGTGAGGATTTAGTTAAGTAATACAGAGAGCCTGTTGGGTACCACCCAAGTTTCCAACCACTACAGATAGTAAGGGACTGAACATTTTAGCTGTCTTCTTTTCATCATAATTTGGAAAGAAGTGTAGGGGGGGCCTGTTCAGAAAGGAAGAACTGAGCAGGCTGACACTCTTTGGACGGAGATGAGCTACACAATAAAATGTCACAGTGTGGGCTGGTGTTCACCGAGGGCTTAGTGTGGAGCATCACACTCAGGAGGCAGAGCATTTATCATCCTTGTTTGCAGGTAGGAAATGGGTTCCGAGAGGCACAGTGACATCCCCCAAGTAACACAGCTAATCAGAAAATCACACATGGGTACACACGTGTGCACACACGTGAAACAAAGTAAAAGGAGAAAGCTACCTGGTAGGGATGGGGCTACCTTTCCTCCCTCCCTCCCTTCCTTCCTTCTTGGAGACAAGTCTGTCTACACAACTTCTGCTGTCCTAAATTCACTCTGAAGACCAGGATGGCCTCGAACTCAGAGATCAGCCTGCTTCTGCTTCCTAAGTGCTGAGATTAAAGACATGGGCCACCACTGGCTGCCTGGAGCTACCTTTCTTAATCACAAAGATTCAAACTAGTTGGGGGGTTGGGGTGGGGGTGGGGAGGTTGATCCAGCAGAGGAAGGAGGAATCCCTTGTCAGGAGAGGGACAGGGGACAGGAATAGCAAAGAGATGGAAGAGGACAAGCAAGGCGAGCGTGGGTGTGCGTGTGCTCATGCTCAAACACGTAAGAGGAAAAGGGAACAGGGAGGGAGAGAGACCGACTTGCACAGTCCAGGCTGCCCTCAAATTTGAACTTTCAGCAATCTTTCCATGTTGGCCTCCTAGAGCTAGGCTTACTGGTGTGAGCCACTACTCTGGGCTGAAAACCTCCACATTTGGGAAGCAGGGATAGGATCGGCCGAGTCTGTGTAGGCTCCCTGCTGTGAGCTCAGGGAAAGGAAAGTGGAATCTGACCTAGCAGGAATGCTCCCAGGACAGGCAAGTCTTAAGGTTGAATTGAGAGAGATGAGGGCCCATAACATTTTAGGCAGGGCCCAAGCACTAGCCTCCAGGGGAGACGGAGGCTAGTGCTTGGGAGTGCTTGCAGGGGAGACTGGGAGGAAGTGGCTCAGTGAAGAAGGGTTGGGAGGGCTACTGGCCCCAGGGGCATTTGATGGGTGACAGTAAGAGGCTTAGCTCATGATCAGGAAAGGAAGTATAGCCTAGTCATTAACAAGGCAGGCTCTGGAGGTAGCCTGACCAAGCTGCTTCCTGCCCACTGTCTTTGAAGCACCTGACCCTAGCACAAGATGACTCGAGAACAGTATAGTACCTGGAACATGGGCCGACATGGCTCCTTCAGTCCTCAGGTAACAATGCATTTGCTGGGGTTAGGCTGTTTTAGGACACAAAGCAGTGAACAGAATTGATGTATTAACAAAAAAACAAAACAAAACCAAACCCCAAAGCCTTTACCTTCAGTGAATTAACAGAGAGTAAAATACTTCACACAAAGGCAGGCAAAATATATGGTTTGTAGCCGGGCAGTGGTGGTGCATACCTGTGATCCCAGCACTTGGGAGGCAGAGGCAGGTGGATCTCTGAGTTCAAGGCCAGCCTGGTCTACAGAGTGAGTTCCAGGACAGCCAGGGCTACACAGAGAAACCCTGTCTCGAAAAACAAACCAACCAACCAACCAAAAATATATATGGTTTGTTAGCTGGCTAGGCGTGGTGGCATCCATCTGTAATCTTAGCCCTTGGAAGGCTAAGGAAAGAACATCATGAGTTCAAGGACAACCTGAGCTATATAGTGAGACCTTGTCTGCAACACAAACAAGAACGTGTGTGTGTGTGTGTGTGTGTGTGTGTGTGTGTGTGTGTATGGTTAGGTTACTAGAAGTACCAAGGAGGAAACTGAAACAGTGTGACACTTAGGGAGTACAAGATTGCAAAGTTGCCCTGAATATATGAATTTTGTTTGTTTTTTTGAGACAGGATTTCTTTGTGTAGTCTTGGCTGTCCTGGAACTAAATTTGTAGATCAGGCTGGCCTCAAACTCACAGAGTTCCACGTGCCTCTGCCTCCTAAGTACTGGGATTAAAGGCGTGTGTCACCACCACCCAGCTGGATTTTTGAAGCTAGGGTCTCACTGTGTTGGCCAGGCTGCTGTAGAACTTCTGGCCACTCTGCTGCCTCAGCCTCTTGAGTGTATGCACACCATCACTCTTGGCACAGATGATAATTTGAAATCAACTTACAGGTAGAGGCTGTGGGGATTATTTGGAATTTTTGCAAATTTTATTAGAATACCTTCCCACCCACCAAACACACAGTTTACAAGTGATTTATCCTTCATGAATATCATGTGAGGTGTAGATGTTGCTGTCCCCGTTAGTTAAGTTACCCTTGATTCCCTGAGAGTCCCTGTGGCAAGGGGGCAGAATGAGAGTGGAGTAGAGAGGAGAGAAATGCTAAGGTAAAGCCAGTGTCCAGACTGGAGCCAAGCTGGATAGTTATAGAAGTGGCCTACCTCCTGGAGTCAGGGGTATGGTCAGTCCACCTCAGCCTGGTCTGTTCAGGGTTAGCTGAGAGAGGCTGGACTGAGGAATAACCATAAGGGCACAGCAGGGGCAACCGGCTAGGTCTGAGGCATGGGTGATCAGCCAGCAGGGCCAAATCTGTCCAGAACTGAGTGAGTCTGTGTGTGGAGAGGAGGAAATCAGCCCACTAACCAGCTGAGAGCCAGGGGCCAAGAGATCAGCAGGGCCCAGGCTGGCTGTGAAGGCCACTGTATGTCAAGCCAGGGACCTCAGCCTTGCTGTTGTCATGATCACTAAGGCAAGGGCACAGTCAGGAGATGAGATTTGAGTAAGATGCATCTGGCACTGCACACAGGAGAGTCCTTGAAGGAGACGGGGGTGGGAAGCCCACCGAGGAACCTCCACAGCTAAGCCAGGCCAGCTTAGGCGATGAGGTCAGGCCAGAGACACTTAGGTTGGCGGAAAAGAATGAGACCTGAGATTTCACACTCTCGGACGTTGGCCTTGGGTCCTTCCTAGCGCTAGCCCCTTCTTTCCTTCTATGTACCTCTGTTTTCTCATTTAGATTTTTAACTTTTTGGGCTAAGGATCCATTTTGAGAAGATGACAGAGCTGGGACCTTCTCTGCAGATAAATATAAGAATGATTTGGCAAACATGGATTTCTGGTGACAAAAATCCCATGCGTTAAGCTGGAGGGTCATCGAGAGTAAGAGCAGCACCTAGCACTAAGTGCTTATTCTGGGCCAGGTGCTGTGGGAAGCGTTCGACCTCACAGTCCTGTTAAAGCTGCACACAGCATGTGGGACGGATACCATTGTACTTGTTTTGGTTTTCTGTAGCTGAGGAAGCTTACAGAGGCTGCGTGACTGGCTCAGAGTTACAGCTAAGGAAGACCGAGTTTGTTGGCCCGGACAGTACGGTTAGCTCAGGATTCTAGGACCAAGTGGGGAGGATGGGCAGGATTCTTTTTTTTTTCCCCCCTTTGGTTTTTCGAGACAGGGTTTCTCTGTGTAGCTCTGGCTGTCCTGGAACTCACTCTGTAGACCAGGCTGTCCTCAAACTCAGAAATCCGCCTGCCTCTGCCTCCCAAGTGCTGGGATTAAAGGCGTGTGCCACCACCGCCCGGCTACCTGGGAGGATTCTTAAGCCACGGAAAGTCAAAGGCAGAGGTAGGGAAAAGGGCAGCACCAATGCCAGCTTAGCCTTGAGGTGTGAGAGCATCAGGTGATCAGAGGTGAGGGCTGAGAATGAGGATGTCATTTAGAGCTCCCTGGCCTGGCTTCCAGAGTCTGGCTTGTAGAACCCTACAGCTAATGGCGCCTGCTGGGAAGAGTGGCGTGGAGGCTGCTCTAACTTCATGACCTGATTATGTTCAGCTGGCTGGCAGAGGAGGCCTTAGCCCTGACCCTTTGACTCAGCTCCAGTGCTGTCTCTGGAATCTACCCTCCCTCCCTCCCTGTGCCAAGGCCACTGAGAACAGCCAGTGGGCCTTGAACTCTCCAGGGGAATGCAGAAGTAGAGAGACTCCATTCCAGAGAAGCCTGGGGTCCATCTGATGAGATTACAGTAGACTCTGGAACCCAAGCTGCTTGGGACCTGTGTTAGGTGGTTCTTAGGCTCCATCGAGAAGCACAGCAAGGAGTGATAGAGCTTAAGCTAGGCAGGCTGAAATGTGGATTTGTGGGGAATTGGACTTGGTTGTCTAGAATAGGTCTTTTTGTAAAGAGTCAGACAGTAAAAACTGTAAGGCTTTGTAAGCCATTCATTCTGTTGTGGTACCTTGAAAGTAGTCTTAGAAAATGCATAAACAGATGACCAAGCTATGTGCCAGTCAAACTTCACTTACGAAATAGACAATAGGCTAGATTTGGCCCATGGGTGTAATTTGCCAACTCCTGGTGAAAAGCCTTATTCTTTCTGAAAGATGTGCAGGTTTTTAAATAATGTTAGTGATCTCTGAGCAGATAAGTTTGATGTATCAGGCAGGTTGACATGGAAGGTGATCTTGGCAAGTGTGAGCACCTGTTTGTGATCTCAGTACCAGGAGAGTCCTGGCACGAGATGAGATGTTGAGTTTGAGGTCAGCCTAGGCTATGTAGTGAGCTCCACACCAGCCTGGGCTACAGAATATAGTCATGTCTCAAAAGGAAGCAATACCAACTAAAAATTAGACAGTGGGGAAGCATGAGGTGTTGAGATTTAGACACCCCCCCCCCCAATAACGCTGTGGTCTGGATTGGGGAAGTGAGTGATCCGACAGCCACCAATATTGATCTGGAGCTGGCAGAATTTTGGTCATAAGCCAGAACATCATCTGATCTAGAACAGCATGGTATAATAAAGCACAATGGAAGGAACTAAAAACATTTTCTAAAACCTGGTTTTTTTTTCCTTTTTTCTTTTTTTTTATTTTTTTTTTTTTTTTTTTTTTTTTTGAGGCAGGGTCTTACTGCACAGCTCTGTCTAGCCTGGAACTCAGGAAGAGATCTACTTTTTGTTTGTCTGTTTGTTTTGTTTTGTTTTGTTTTTTGAGACAGGGTTTCTCTGTGTAGCCCTGGCTGTCCTGGAACTCACTCTGTAGACTAGGCTGGCCTCGAGCTCAGAAATCCGCCCCCTGGCAATGGGATTAAAGGCATGTACCCACTTTTTTTTTTCTAAGACAAGGTGTCTCAGTAGCAAAGGAGAGTTGGAACTCATTATGTAGGCCAGGCTTGCCTTATCTCAAACTCAAGACCCTTTCTTAGACCCCCACATGCCGGAATTACAGGCATGAGCCACCAGGCTGGGGGCTCTAAGAAAGAAAAGAGAACCAAAACCCATTTACTAATATATCATATCCAACTCAGCCAGCCAAAGATAGGATCATCTCAACATATAATCATTACAGAGTTGCTGAGATATTTTCCTTTTTTTTTTTTTTTTTTTTTCATATATAGTAGGACAAAAGTTTCTGGTGTATTTTTTTTTTTTTTTCGAGACAGGGTTTCTCTGTGTAGCCCTGGCTGGGCTGTCCTGGTACTCACTGTGTAGACCAGGCTGGCCTCGAACTCCACCTGCCTCTGCCTCCCAAGTGCTGGGATTAAAGGCGTGCGCCACCACCGCCCGGCTTCTCGTGTGTATTTTATAGCATTTCTCACTTCACACTAACAGTGTTCTCAATGCTCCGAAGCCATGTGTGACAGGTGGCAGCCTTTTCTTTGGGACTACGGTTCAGGAGTCATGAATCAGAATACTCTGGAAAAAATAGGGTTGAAGGGCTGGGTTACACCCTTAGCCAATTTGCACCGGTACCGACTGGCCCAGCAGGAGACAGCACCTCAGCTGTGGGTTGTTGAGAAAGGATTCCCTCCCTCAGAGTTCTGACCAACTGGCCTCTCAGGGCTTTTTGGCATCACCTCTGAGCACCGGTTCTTAGCTCCTTCCTTTCATCCCAATGTCACCTCTGACTCTGGAGTCCATAAGGCCTTGGTAGGTGGGGGAGGGCAGGGTGGCAGCTGGACCCTTGGAGCAGAAACCCTGCCCCTCGAAGCCAGCTGCTGCCAGCCTTCCTGGACGGACTCTATGGAAACAGGGGACCCAGAGACAGAAATAAACTGCCAGGTTTCCGGGGCGGGAAGGGGGGGTGATATGTGTCTGCCAACCTTTGTGTTTCCTTGCTTGGAGTGTGTGTGTGTGTGTGTGTGCGCGCGTGTATAGGGAGCAGGAAGCATCCCCGCTCCCCACCCCACCCCCCATCTCTTCTCATCTCTGTACCCCTTACCTCTGAGACTGGGCTGAGTCTAGAATTTGATAAAAGAGTTAAAACTAAAGGAGCCCAGTGGTCAGAGATGAACATTTGACAGCAGAGTATAGTCTTTGGGCTCTTGGACATCCATCCAGTTTGGTACCCATTTTTAGACATGATCTAGAGACCCCCCTAGCTGTCTCCCAGCAGGTGCTGAACAGATTCAGCGGTTGCAGCAGGGCACTAAAGAGCTGGAAGATTTGTATTGGGTGCTTACTCTCTGCCACTAGTCCAAGGAACTTTGAGTGACACATTGGGCTTTAGTTTGTCCCAGGTCAGTAATTAATATTCTAAAGTCTGACTTTGGGCTGTGCCATTGTCTAACCTCTGGCAGGTCACTTTACTTGAACCTCAGTTTCCTCCTGCAAAACAAAACAAAACAAAAAAACAAAAACAAAACAAAACAAAAAAACCCTGTATCTTTATTGGGACCTTAATGGAGTTAATGCTTTTTGATAATGTAGAGGCAGTGTGCATGCTGCTGGCCACTAAGATTGAGTAGGCGCTAGATGTAAATGTATTGTATGAAAATACACTGTTTTGATGTAAAGGACTTTTCCTCTGAAAGGGGGGCTTTTTAATCCCTCTCACTTAATAAATGGAAAAACTAAGCCCCCTCCCATCAAAAAAAAGTTTAAATTTTGTTCAGGAAAAGGCGCACAGAAAAATAAATAAGGTACCCTCCAAATAAAGCCGGGTAGCTCATCCCAACTTACAGGTATGGAAACCGAGGCCAGTGATTGGCCACTGGTGCTCGGCGGCGCTATCCAGTGAGGCCTGAGTCCGCCGCTGGGGAGGGAGTGCCCGGGCCGCGGGCGCTCACCCGAGGAGGGGCGTGCAGGTAGCGGGCGCCTCGGAGCCACCGGCCGTGTCCCGCGCCCTTAGTAATTCTGCCGCTCGACCCGCAGAGCGACCAAGCCAGTCGGGCCGGGTGCCTCCGGGACCCTCCCCAGCCCGGAGCGGGATCGAAGCGGCCCTCCCCTCCCCTTCCACATGTCCCTCCTCCGCGGGGAGCCGAGGGCCCCGGCTAGCGGGACGAGGGCCAGGAATAAGCCGCTGGGCCGCTCCCCTCCCGCTCAAAATAGCCCCCGGCCGGGGCTGCCACGCATTCCGCCGTCCCCGGGGCGCGGGAGGGAGCGGCCGGGACGGGGCTACTACGTGGCTGCCTCGCCGAGTGGGACTGGGTGGGGGCGAGGGCGGGCCGCGCGGTCGCTCGGCCGGCCGCTCGGTCGGCATGTGGCTCTCCTTCGGGAAGCCTTGGCAGCCCCGGCGGCGCGCTGCCTGCGCCGGGATGATGGAGAGCTTCTGGAATTTCCTGCCGCTGGAGAGAGCGCGAGCGGCCGGCCGGGGGAGCGGGCCCAGCGCGGCTCGGGAAGGGGGCGCCGAGCCGGCCGACCCCCGCACGCGTCTCCGCCGGCGCTCCGGCCGGCTGGGAGGTTTCCCTGCCCCGGTGGGTGCCGGACCTCCCCGGGGCGAGGCGGGAGGCTCCCCTCCCCCGCCGCGCCTTCGGGGCTGGCGGGGGTCCAGGCCCGCCCTTGCCGAGCCTGGGCGGCGGACAGGGGCCAGGTGCAGGCGGCGCCCCTCCCCCAGCCGCCTGGCTTCCCTCTCGGCCCGTCACCTCCGCCGGAGTCAGAAGCCCTGCGGCCTCCTGGGGAGGGGGCGGGGGCGCGGGCGCGGCCACCGGGGCGGCCAGGTAGCTCGAGGGGCGGCGGCGGCGGGAAAAGTCGGGAGCGGGTTCCTTGCGGCCGGCAGACCCGCGCCGCCTCCTCGAGCTGAGGCGTCGAAGGGCGGCTTCTCGGCTGGAGGCGGGCGAGGCCGTTTCTCTTCCCCCGGCCCCCTCCTCCTGGCAACGACGGAGCCGGTGGACCGCGGACGGCTGGGAACATCCCGGATGATTTCCCCAACTCCGGCCGCAGCTTGCTTTGGGGCGTGACTCTGCACCTTGCGGGTCAGGGAGTCCAGAACAGGGACCTGGGAGGGAGGGCCTCCCGTTTACCGGAGCCCCGAAAGACAGGGGAGTTGGTAAGTGACTTCTCAGGGCCCCTTTCTTGTTTTTTTTTTTTTTTTTTCTTAAATTTCCTCTCTGTTTTGTGTGTGTGTGTGTGTGTGTGTGTGTGTGTGTGTGTGTGTGTGTGCGCGCGCGCGCGCGCGTATGTTAAGAGGTCAGTTTCCCCACGACTTTGCCTAGTTCTAGTGCCGTTTGGTAAAGCACGGATGGAGACGGATGGGCCGTTTGGCCACTCCCAGCCAAAGGCCCCGATTCAGTTACAATTCCCGCCCCCACCGAGCTCACCGCACCGCGTTAAACCGAAGCATCGGTGGTAGGCATGGTTTGATTCTTAGTCTGTCCTGCACTGTTCAGTGACCTTGGACAAGCAAGTCTCTTTACTCCTGAGCTTTCCTTTCCCTTTTCTGAAAAAAACTAGGCCTTGTGGGACTTTAGAATACACGAGTAAAGCAATTAGTGTGGAGCCTACTATAGAGTAAGGACACCTGAGTAACGGCAGTCCCTTTCAGGAGGATAGAGGCCACCCTTAAAGCGTTAATCCCATCTACCTTCCACCGGCCCTGTATAATGTGGTTTCCCAAAGTAATCAGTGTCTCGTGAGAAGGATGGAGAGGGAGAGCCGTTGGCTTCATTGAGTGTTCATTTATTCATTAAACTCATGCTTACTGTTGTTAGTTTCAGGTAGATCTACACTGGGGCAAGAGACCTTTTAAGTGCTGGGAGCTGGAAACCAGTTCTGGGCACCTTGTATTAAATTAAAGTCCTTCTTTCCCAGCCTGCTCTAAGTGTGGACTGGAAACTGATGCCCAAGGTGGGGGCTGGTCTCCTCCGGATGCTCCCACTGGTCCACTGGGGGATGGGGCTGGCAGAGCACAAAGCTTGGCTGCTCCAGGTGAAAGGCCCAGGCAGGCTCAAGGTCAGTAGGATTCTTCCTTTGGGGCTCCTTGCTCTCTTTCCACCCGCCACCGCCAGATGCGCAGATTCAAATTCAAATTCCCCTAGGCTCCACTTCAGCCCAGGAAGTACACCTGGACCTGTTGTTCACACCTTCTCCCCACCCCCACCTACCCTGGTTCTGTTTTCCGTTTGCTTGGCCTTTCTCCACAGAGAAAGACTAGAACACCGGAAGGAGCTCAAGATTCCTTTCCGTAGGGCCTGATGCTGAAGGACTTTAATCCTAGCACTCAGGAGGCAGAGGCGGGTGGATCTCCGCACCGTTGAAGCCAGCCAGAGTTACACAGGAGGCCCTGTCTCAAAACAACAAAGGTTCCATTTGACTGTAAACTTGACGCTTTGAACTTCAAGTTTGCCTTTCTTTAGAGTGGGCTAGAGCTGGAACTGCCTATCAGGCCCAAGGCCTTGCATTTAAATCCCCAACACCACCAATTATTATATATGGATAAATAAAACTATCTTGAGCTCCTACCTCTTCAATTCATCCAACTCATCTTCTCGGGAGCATCCTGGCAGAGATCTACTTAAATAATACAAGACATAGATGCCCTGAAAATGGAGATTTTTACTTGAATGACAGGTGTAAGGAGGTAGAGAAACCCTTGGGTTCCAGCAGTGCTCTGGGGTTCTGGTTACAGAGTTCAGGAACTTGCCCTTTGGCTGGACCAGGAAGTCCAGTGCAGCCCACTCTGAACCACCACACAGAAGCAGCCTGTTTGGGAATCAGAAAGTGTTGCAGCTTGGGCTAGGGAGTAGGCGGCAAGGTTGTAAAGCAGGTCCCATCAGAAGTCAGCATAAGCCAGGCAATGGTGGTACACAACTTTAGTCCCCAGCTCTCCAGCTCCGGATCTCTGCAAGTTCGAGGCCAGTCTTGTCTACTGAGTAAGTTCCGGGATGGCCAAGGCTACACAAAGAAATCCACAGAGGGCTCACAGTAACGGACTGAAAAACAGCAGTTAGGCTGTGTGACTCTGAGCAGGCAATTTCTCTTCAGTGTCTCTGTTCCCTTCTTCCTGACACAGGCTAGATAAGTTACTCCCTCAGGCACCTTCTAGCTCTTGACAGGCTCCAAGCCTGTGTTGACTGATGCATCCTAGGAGATAGCACACAGAGACCCAGGTCGACTGGGAGAGCCCTGTCAAGGTATCCCTCACACCTCCTTGGAGAGCTAGAGCGCAGATTCTGACAGAAATCAGGGTGGGTGGAGGGGGCACGTTACCCAAATGAGCAGTGTTGCTGACTCTCAGGGTTTCTATGTTCCTGTTT
>JADRCD010194336.1:0-29087 GCA_019843815.1 Montemys delectorum | reverse complement strand
AAAAAAAAAAAAACCTGCTACCGGTGGGTGAGTGTTTGGGAGTGGTGAAGTACTCCAAACATTGTATTTATGTTGTATTAGATTTTTGCTTTTGATTTTGTCTCTGCTCATGAACTGTGCATGCTTCCATCTGCATCCCAGTGACCTGCTTGTGCAGCCTCTTTGGTATTTGGCCAATGTGAATGAACTTGGGGAGAAGTGCTTGAGACCTGTTAATTTCTGTGTACCTGGAGAAGCCTTCCCCTCACCCCCACTGTTTTGCCTTGCTTTGTTTGTTCTGGAGGTCAAGGGGACGTCTGGCTTAATTGTTAGTTTCACTGCGGCTCTGTGTTTGGGCTAGAGAACTGCTCTTTTAAATTTGTCTTCACTTCTCTTTATCTTCAAGTCTTTTCTTCTTTTTTTCTCCTTCCTAATCTTCTTTAACTTTCTTTTTCTTTTTCTCCTAGTTCTCCTTGGATTATTCTACAGCTGTAACAATGTGTACATAATGAGACATCTTTAGGAAATAAAAGTGGCATCAGCTGTAGGTATAGATATCTTTTATAATAATCCAAAAAAGAAAATAAGATAATGTGGACAATGAGACATTAATTAAAATCAGGTGGACAGATTTGTCTCTCCATATTTATGGATCTGGGAAGAATACTCAAATCTCAGGCGATACAATACACTTGCTGAAGCCAGCCAGCCAGCCAGCCAGCCAGCCAGCCAGCCAGCCAGCAAGCCGACTTATCTATACCAACAAAACCAATGGCTGCCGGAAGCTACCGTATGGGAACCGTTCCTCAAAGAGAAACTGTATTAAATCAAACCTGTATTGCTCTCTGTATTAAAATATTAGTGATAGGAGTTGTAACTGACCATCCTGTGCTTTGTGATGTTACTTTGGCCTTCTGGATGTTCAGATTTTTCTTGTCAGGATGTTAATCTGTTTCTTTCCATCACTTGCTTGTTTTAGGCTATCGCCCAATGACAGCGGCGGAGACTTACCTAGGAGGGAGCCTTCCTCTACCCCCGCCTGTCAGTGACAGGATGAGGAAGAGGAGAGCCTTTGCTGACAAGGAGTTGGAGAACATTATGCTGGAGAGAGAATATAAAGAGAGGGAGATGTTAGAAACATCTCAAGCTGCTGCCTTGTTCCTGCCTAACCGTATGGTGCCTGGACCCGAGTACAGTTCCTACAAAGGTGCCTACAGCCCCACAGCAGGAGAGCTGCCAAGCAAGGACTTCTGTAATTTTTTACCTACCTGTCTTGATCTCACCATGCAGTATTCAGGGTCTGGGAATATGGAACTGATTTCTTCTAACGTCAGTGTGGCCACAACTTACAGACAGTATCCCCTGTCCTCACGATTTTTAGTTTGGCCCAAGTGTGGTCCTATTAGTGACACCCTTCTCTACCAGCAGTGCCTCTTAAATGCTACCACTTCTGTCCAAGCCCTGAAGCCTGGGGCCAGCTGGGACTTGAAGGGAACCCGAGTTCAGGATGGGCTTAGTTCAGCAGAGCATGACATGATGCCACCCAAACTGGAAGGCTCTCTGGTGCTGCCTCACCTGCTGGAGGTCCCAACCTCAAGAACTGACCTTCAGGCTCACCAGGTTGTCCCGGAGAGGTCTGCTTTCTCCCCACCCAGTCGGAATTTCTCTCCCATTGTTGATATGGACTGCCGGGCAGCTCAAGGGCACATCTTAACCAAGATCAGCAAAGAAAACACTAGGCATCCTCTGCCACTTAAACATAATCCATTCCACTCAGTATTCCAGCAGACGCTCAACAACAAATCAGGCCCCGAGTTGAAGGCACCGTTTGTCAAAGAAGCCTTTGAAGAGACCCCAAAGAAACACAGAGAGTGTTTGGTCAAGGAGAACCAAAAGTACTCATTTACAATAGACAGATGCGCAAAAGACCTCTTCGTAGCCAAACAAGTTGGAACGAAACTCTCGGCGAATGAGCCGCTGTCGTTTTCTGTCGAATCTATTCTTAAGAGGCCTTCATCTGCTGTCACTCACATCTCTCAGTGAAGGGCTGCTTACAAGGGAAGCTGGATTTTCTCCAGTCTCAGAGGGTTCTTGGCAGATGTCTTTTTTTTTTTTTTTTTTTTTTTTAAAGTTAAGATGTGTGTATAAAGGAATAGCTAATGTTAAGTGACCGATTCTTAGGACCTTACCTAATTCCTCTGCATGTATCTTTTCTTATCACACGAGTATATTTAAAGATGGAAACTACTTACTGTGCAAATTGTAAGGGTCTATGCTTTACACGGCATTCCAATAAAATAACATCGTCTTCTAAAGACCCAGTATTTGTTAAAGCAAACAGTTGTCTCTGGATAGATCAGAAAAGCTTGTGTCTTAGAACTTCATTCTTTGTTTTTCTAGGAATCTGTGCACTTTCAACACTCTTAATGGTCCTTGTGAGTCACAAGAGAATACCTATAAGCTTATAATGACTTTTTTTTGTAGTTTTTAAAAAATTATAGGTAGTATGAGGAAAATCCAGGGCCTCACACACATGCTGGGTGAATGTTCTTCCTCTAAATGACATTCCTGGTGTTTTTGGATATAAATATATATATGTAGATATCTATATATCTACCTATCTTATTTTGGATATATATATATATCTTTCAAGATGGAGAGAAAGGAAGGTTGGAGATAGAGTTGGGGCTGTTTATATATTGATAGGCCTTAAATATTATATGGTTTGACAAAGTTGAAATAATTGAAAGGGAAACCAGGTACAACAAAGTTATGTACTTCTGATAGTATATTTGGGGATGGATGACGGTGAACACCTGGGCCCATTTCTTCCTCAGGGCAGGCTCTGTATGTCAAGTTTTAAGCCCTTTGAACATTTCAAGTTCTTTAATAGAACACACCATATCTTTAGCTTGCTAGTGATCACAAATAAGTTACCCTTGTTGGGTGCAATCCATTTAGCCTATGATAGTGTCGAATCCCTCCAGCTCTTGAGTTAGTTCACTGTTCCTGAAGACTTGGTGACAGCAGTCATTTAGATGTAGGCTGTGTCAACTCTCAGCTGGTCCCTAACTACCAGTTTATTCGTCTCATGGGTGTACCTGTCTCAAAAGGCTGTCGGCATAATTTTCTTCTGAGATTAAAAAAAAAAAAAACACTTACTATTCAAATGTTATCAACTGACAATTGCTGATGCCTGTGAATATTTATCACAGAATGCAGGCAGCCTCTCTCCCAGACCATCTGTAAGCTCTTTACTACCCTCTAACTTTGCTTTAAAAAAATATTAAGTGTTGCTTGAGACGTTTGACAAAATGAGCGTGAGACAACGTGTGAAGAAACTAATCTGTGGTCGCCTGTGGGCTAGGGATAATTTGAGTGCCTGCTTAGCATACACACAGCCCTTGGTCTGAGCCCTTGCACTACATAAGCCAGGCTGTTCCTGAAAGCTCAGCACTGGGAGGCAGAAGCAGGAGGATGGTGTTTTCAAGCCATCCTGGGTGATGTCACAAGACCCTGTCTCAAAGCAAAGCCACAGGAGACGAACACAGCATCCTTTCTTCAGTCGTGGACTCCCAATCAAATTCAAACTTTGGAGCTAATAAGAGGGCTTAATGGGTAAAGGTGCTTGATAACATTCTCGATGACCTGAGTTTGATTCTCAGGAACTGCCTATTAGAAGGAGAAAACGAATTATTGCAAGTTGTCCTCTGACCTCTACATGTGTACTGGGGTGTAAGTAGATGGACATCACACACACACACACACATACACACACACACACACACACACACACACACACACACAAATAAATGTAATGAAACCTTTGAGGCTCTAAGGTATCAGTCATCTCACTACAGAAGACAAGGGTTCAGATGTTTGACCAAAAGGGCCTCCATGGGGGTAAGTCTGGATATCAAGCCCATTTGGGGTTTGTGGAAAGTGACAGGGGTTTCAACAGCATAAAGCATTTCTTGCTTGCTCTTGAAAACACTTAAAACTGTTGGAAAATGCTTGCGCTACCGACTTCTAGCTCACGCAAGCCTCCAGGGATTCTCAGGGTTGCTGCTTAAAATTAGCATCAGTTTCAAAAATCCAAGCCCAAACGTAGGTTGATTTTCAGTTTGTACTTGTAAAATAATACTTGGTTTTTGTGGAGTCAATTTTACTTACTGTTACTCTTGCAAAAGCCAGAGCGAATGGAAGCCTGCCAGCGACACAGAACTGAAAGCAGGCAGAGATTTCAATAGCTGTGGAGGATTATCATTAAGTGGAAAAGGTGTTTTCCAGCCAAGCCTGCCCCTGTGTTAGGTCTGCCTTCAGTCACCTGGGCTTTGTCTACGCACTGACTCATTTTTTTTTTTTCTATTGACAATTTGCCTTTTGTATAAAGCCTTGAATGTGAACTGCACACCGAATCAACTCATTAGAGACAAACCGTATCAAAATGTCTCAGTGAGAAGGGATTCTTAATCCAAAGATGGGTCTATTTTCATCCTCCCTCACTGGGCACCCTTTCTCCAGGGCCTCATGTACAGCAGACTGTATAGCAAGGAATGACCTTGAACTTCTGATCCTGCTGTCTCTAACTTCTGAAGGCTGGGATTACAGGCATGTGCCACCATGCCTGGGGTTATGCAGTGCTGGTGGTGGAATGCAGGGCACCTTAGATAAGCTCTCTACCATCTGTGGGAAATCTTAATTTTGAATACTCATATTCATCAACTATTTCCCCTTTTGTGTCCAGTGACCGTATTGGGACTGTCTCTCGATCATTTTAATCCCATTAAGTGAATCCAGTTGGCTGTGCTGTTAGTGGTTTTTTCTCACAATACGAGTGACTGGAATTTTATTGTCCTTGAATGTTTATGAGGGTGAGTACTTTTCCTGGCAAATTTATTAGTTCTGCTGTAATGATGAGTTCTTAGAATTTCAACCTACCAAATCTAGCATCAGCCACGTAATCAGAGCTCTGCTCTTGGCCGGCTATTTGCTTTTTAAAATCACGGAGCTTCCCCTGAAAGCTTCTAGTCTTCAAAGAACTCTGTTTTTGACATCTTAAGCCAAACCCCTGATTCATTTTGATCACTTTCGATGTTCAAGGTAATGGACAGATTTGGCTTCGATCATTTCTTGAGAACTTAACGGCTAATAAAACATTTGCCTCCCCCCGCCCCCAGTTTAACTCAAAATGAAATGCAATAATGCAGTTTTAATGAGTTACTCTCCTCCCATGTCAATTGATCAAGTGTTATTTTTTGCTCTATTTGCAGTTTTCAAAAGCGAACAACAGTGTTTCTCAAACTCTAATGCACAATTGAATTCCCTGCACCCTCGGTAAAATGCAGACTCTGATCCCACTGGTCTGGGTGGGCCTATGGTTTTTAACAAGTTCCCAGATGTTGATGCTACTGGCTTCAGACCTTGCTTTCAGTAGCAAATGATTACATTTCCATTACTTTAATGCACATTTAATGCAATGTGCTGTGGATTGCGGATACTAATGTAATGATGATATTATTAGCATGAATAATTTTATATACATTAATATTGAAAAAATGTCCCTTTTCTGCCAACCTCTTGGCAGCCTGAGTAGGTTAAGGTCTAGGCAAAGGCCGTAAAGGCTGCATTGATCTCTTCTAAGGTTGGTGCCGCTGATCGTCTGAGTCCCTGGGGTCCCACTTCTTGACCTTTCCACCAGCTTAACGCCATCACACTGGGGGCATGTTTTTGGCCTTTGATGCTTTGACAGACACACTCAGACTATATCTAAGCCACGGCAGTGTGTACACATCTCTCCAAACCGCTCCTTGTTACTCGTTTGGGTATAGACACCCCCTCTCTTCAACCACCGATCATCAGCTCCGCCAACCTGTTTACCCATGTCTTTCTTTGGAAACTGAGTTTTCTCAGTTAGCCATCCCTCCCACACTGTACCTCCCTCAGCACGTGAGGTATTTCCATTCAATATCATCATCACCTGTAGAGGCTCCAATACCTGTTATACACTTTTCAGTATGTGTCTGAGTGTGTTATCAGGCATTTGAACCTAAAAGCTAAATTCCAATTGTGTAAGGAAAGGCTGCAACTTGTATTAAGAAATGTTCCAGAAGTCCTGAAGCAGAGTCTCTGAAGTGCTAAAGGGAAAAGAAATGGCTGAAGGTCAGGATGAAGAAATCAGAATCCACAATTCCCTGTAGAAAAATAAAGACATCACTTAATGTTAAGGCTGTGTTTTCAATTGAGGCAGGAATTATTACAACCCGCTAGATTTCATGAATTTTGGATCAACTTTTTTATTTCTATTCTAGGGTTAGTGCTGCATCTAATTTCCAACACTGGAGCCCAGTTCGTGGAGTTCATAATTTCTGAAATGCTTGGACTCTACCTTCTACAAACTCAGGCCAGTGGTGCCTACTGATATTTATTTTTATGATGATCTTAAGCTTTTTTTTTTTTTTTTTTTTTTTCATGTTTCACCTCCTTCTTTTTTTGGCTTCAAACTTGTTTTGTTCAAATACATTTAGAACATGGTAGACAGAGACCCCTGGAAATGGGTCAGCAAGATGTAGTTGTAACTCTGCAAAAATATTCCATGCATGCATTTAGAGCCTTTCAGTTTAGAGAGCCTAGTTGCATTTATTATCGCCAGCATATGACTAGAAAGGAACTTTGTTGCTGGCCATGGGAACCCTTTAACAGGCATCCTTAGCTGGGGAGCAAAGCAGGTTATTTATGATATTTGATGAACCTGAACATGAGCCCCTGTTTTCAGATCTGGGGTGGAAAGCATGCCCCAGTTAAGATGTAAGACAAAGAGCCTGGTGTTGGGGATGGGACTATTCTTATCTACTTTATCACTGATTACCATGACCTTGGAGGACAGAACTAGCAGAATAGAGATTTCCCAGTGCTAAATCCTCTAGTAACACAGACCACCTATATAGAGACACCTTGCCCACTCCAGCTGCCCAGCCTGTGAGCAGTGACTGAGAGTCTGTAGTCTCTGCATACAGGATGGCTCTTGATGGGAAGAGGAGGAGCGGGAAGGGAAGAGGTCCTAAACACTTTACCTACTGAAGACCCACCAATCTGCTAAATTATTCTCCTTTAAATCTCTCACGTAATAGGCATGCACTCATTATTTTCTTTGTTTTGAGGTCAATCCAAAGACCACATATATTTACATTTAAGGACTACAATCAATCAGCTAGTGACAGAGCAGGACAGCCCAGAGACTCAGGTGAGATCTGCCATTTTCTCTCCGGTGAGGACTTTCTAAGGCGGAACCAGCCGGGAGGCACAGGCCTTAGGAATTGCAGGGGAATTGCAGGGCAGCAGGGACAGGATCCTCTCAGCTTCAGAGTGACAGAGCTGGATCAGCAACCATCTCTGCCCCTTCCCTGCTAGTGGAGGGCCCGCCTCCAGGGCGTGCTTCAGCCCAGAGACTCAGTGACTTTCTAAGGTGGGAGCAGCCTGGAGGCACAGGCCTGGGGAATTGCAGGGCAGCAGGGACAGGATCCTCTCAGCTTCAGAGTGACAGAGCTGGATCAGCGACCATCTCTGCCCTTTTCCTGCTAGTGGAGGGCCTGCCTTCAGAGTGTGCCTTCACCCAGAGACTCAGGCAGGACCAACCCGGAGGCACAGGCCTCAGGTGTCGAAGGGGAGTTGCAGAGCGGCAGGGACAAGGACTACAATCAAAATTTAAGTCGTTGCTGAAGATAAGTAAGGGGAAGGGGTCACTTTGGATTTACAAACTGGACGCAAGATTATGTTTATTATTAAATTTAGAGTACCAGAGAGAGTTGGAGAAGTGTCTTCATCTACTCTAGTTAGAACTATCACACTTAGGACAGCATGCTGGCAAGCACGGAAGTATCATACAACCATGTGGTCACTGCTTGATGTTATTAAGCAGCATGGGAGGAGGGTTTCTGATCTTTCAGTCCTCATCACATTGTTTACACAGGATATTCTCCTAAGAAGCTACCTGAGATGTTGTGAAGCTGTGGCACCAAACTAATGCATTTACTCCTTGATACAGCTATTACCAGGGTACCAGGAAGGTGGCACAGGTAAGCTACAGCCCAGACTAGCAAGACAGTTATGCAAAGTCTTTCAAAATAGAGGGTTCCAGGCAGCATACACCAGCTGATATGAGGCCCCCAACAGACATACAGTAGAGGACTGCCAGGTCTGGGTTCAGTCAGAGAAGATGCACCTAACCTTCAAGAGACTGAAGGCCCCAGGGAGTTTAGAGGAACAGTTGGAGGGTGGACTGCGAGGGGAATAAAATGTGGAGTTTAAAATAAAAAAAAAAAAAGAAAAGAAAAGAAAACAACAACAACAAAACAATGAAGCCATGGAGGTTTGGTAGCTGTTTGAATAGCTAGCTTCAAAAGCATTGATTTATCAATATTATTTCCATGGAAGGTCTTTTGTTTCCTGTCTCCAGATCCTCTTGTTTTCATTTATATTCTAATTGGCAGGCAAAAGGGTAAATATTGCTTATCAAACTTGTGGATAGTATTGTTGGAGGTGTGGCTGCTACTGTGGGGTTGGTTGGACTAGCTTAGCAACTTTTTGTTTTGTTTGTGTTTTGTTGTTGTTATTGTTGAGATAGTTTCTTACCATGCAGGTCTGGGTGTCCTGGAACTCACTGTGTAAATCAGACTGGCCTTAAATTCAGAAGAGATTCACCTGCCTCTGCCTTCCAAGTGCTGGGGTTAAAGGTATCCATCACTCTGTCTAGCTCAAAGGGCAAATCTTATGTCAGATACTAAAAACAACTTTCCCCCAGTTATGAAGCAATTTGCTGAAAGAGAGTTAACTTCATATTAGTTTTCTGCGAAGCTGATCTGAGTGGTCATGGGGGACTGCAAAGCCTCAAAGGGAACACAAGAATAAGTCAAGATTGTAAGCAATTGCTAATGCAAACTTGGATTCCATTTAGAACATTGAGATCAAAGGCGACTCTAGCTACAACCCCTCCCTTGCATCAGATCAGATATGGAAGTCTGTAACAAGCTTTGAGCATTGCGTGGTAAATGTAGTTATTGATGGGTTTGGCAATGAGGGTGGTGAAAGGACTTCTAAGTTTTGTCTAATCGTGAGCTTCAGGATGTTGCAGATGTGGCCCTGAGCAGAGTTGTCTCAAGGGGAAAGCTTATTTCATGTAGAGGAAATGTTGTCATCTTGAGACAGGGAGCTAAGTTCCTTGGAGTTTCAGGAAGAAACTAGATTGGCTAAGAAGAGGACATGGAGGGGTCAGAGAGACACCACGCAAGGGTGGCTGCCTTTATGTTTGGCTTGTCTACGCATGAAAGCATAGCTGGAGGTTTTTTTTTTTTTTTATGAGGAACAAGGAGTGGGGACACCCTGCACTACATATTGGACTGCATTGGCCAGCAGAGGCTACTCCAGCCGGAGTCCTGCCACACACCCTGGCACACGAGCAGCATGGAGAAGTGTTAGCTGAAGCCAGCTGGCTTCAGTTACTATATTGGGGAGGCTCAGGCAGGAGGATTGTCATGGATTTTAGGGTGGCTTGGGCTAGAGAGTAAGACTTTAAAAAAAAACCCCACAAAAAGTGTTTATTGAATAAGAATTCTTTCCAATTCTGGTAATTCATAATTTTATAACAACCATCCATGAGAAGGATTAGATGATTAATGATCTTCAGAATGTTTTAGAATAAATTAAAAAAATTGTCTTTAAATAGAGCACTCTGGTTTTATATATAATATTTAAGTTAAGCATAATGTTTTGAAATGCATATATATATATATATTCAAGCACGTTAACGTTATACTCTGATATAGATCTTTCATTTATGTGGAATCTAGAACTATATCAGATATACACAGATAGAGACTGGGCAGGTCAGTTCAGGGGTTAGAGCTTTAAAGCATGTGCGATAAGATGAAAAACTGAAAGCTGCAAGTGTACAGTAGCCATGGCTAACATTACTCGGCTGCAGATCAGAAGTGTGCTGAGAGTAGATGGAGGCACCCTTATGGTTTAGAAGAGGGCATAAAGAAAACACTCACTCAAGATTGGAAGCCGGCCATCACTGTGGCTAGGAACTTTGCATCTCTGCTGTAGGCATGTGTAATTGAATAATACTCCCCTCCCCGAGTGCCTAGGTGGGCAAATACCTTATTACACTTGCTAATTTTTTTCTATAGAGATATTCTTTGGGGTTTAGTAGTATGGAACACACACAGATACACACACACACACACACACACACACACAATCCACTGGTTTGCTTTAGAATAAAATTAATGTTATCTATGAATTCTTAGGGTTGATTAGATTAAAATAACTTTTAATATAATGAACACTGAACTCTGAAAATAGTTCTCTTGGCTTAGACAACTTAATAGCTGATCAATCTTTATTGAAAAGTCAGATTCACTATGGCTTAAGTTAATATAGATTTAATTGATATTTATTAAGGTAAAATATGACTCTATTCAAGTTTAGTAAAGTTGATCTTTGGTTTTATTTGCAGTTTAGGCAATTCTTTAAAGTCTGCTGTAAACTGTGTGTTTACGCTGATGTCAATGAGCTCCATAAGTGTTCATTAAGCACTTTCTATAAGCTGGACAGTGTTGGGCTATGAGAGGAATCATCAGTTAAGACATGGCTTATAAAGATGTACAATCTGGGGCCTGCTGAGATGGCTTCATTGATAGAGTATTGCCATACAGGCAGGAGGACCTGAGCTGATTCTCGAGGACCCATGGCAAGTGTTAGAGTTGGTGCTTCTAACCCCAGTACTGGGGAACATACGCAGATCCCAGGAGTCTACTGCCCAGCCAGCCTAACCTAATTGGCAAATTTCAGGTCCCAGTGAGAGATCCTGTCTCAAGAAAGCAAGGTGGACTGCTCATGAGGAACGATATAGAAACATTTCCTCTGGCTTGTATACACACACGGACACAAGCAAAATATGTTGTTAGAAAGTTTACCATATCACATTGATTATATTTCTTTCCACATGTTCTCTAAACTCAGGCAACCATTATCCTCTGCATGTCACTTGATAGCAGGCCATGATTATTTTCTGTTACTTCAGGCACAGGTTACTTGGACAGGACTCAGCTTTCTTTCGACTTCCTCTGCACACTTTCTTAGGACCAGGGCTTTAAAACTGAGACCTGTAGGTTCAGGCATTACACATAGAAGTTGGGGGTTTTGCTTCAGTTTCCCCAAATTGCTATGATATTCAAGGATGGTGACTATGACTATAAAACCAATAGAGGACAAACCACTTTTTAAGTGTGTGTGTGTGTGTGTGTGTGTGTGTGTGTGTGTGTGTATGTATGTTCACTTATGCATATCATATTGTATGTGAAGTCAAAGGACAGGAAAACAACCTAAGATGTCTTCAGGTGTCAGTCAGTCCTCTCCTCCTACCTTATCTGAGACAAGATCTCTTGTTTATTGTTGCACATACAGGCCTACTGTTCCTCATGCTTCTTGGGGGAGGATCTTCTCTCTTTGCCTTTTCCCCATGAGACCATCTTCCACAGTGGTACTTTAACCCCTACACTAAGGCCACTGGGGACCCGGGGCAGTCCACACACCAGAAGGCATTAAGAGCCTGCTGCTAATTATGGTTTTGTATTTGCAGAGTTCTAGTGGTAGACAGCTCCAAGCCCTTAGCACAGTGGCCTGAGGTACAGATGGAAGAATGAAGGCAGGCAGTGGATAAGCAACAGAGCTGTGTGAGTTCCCACACAACTCAGTTCAGTTTAATGAATGTATTTAAAACACATTTTTAAATTTTATGTGCATGTATGTTTTGCCTGCCTAGATGCCTGTGTACCATGTGTGTTCAGTGCCCAGTGAGGCCAGGAGAGGGCACCTGATCCCCTGGAACTGTAGTAAGAGCTGTTAGTCACCATATGGATGCTGGGAATCCAATGCCCTGTCCTCTTGAAGAACGGCAGCAGCCAGTGCTCTTAACTGCTGAGCCATCTCTTGGACACCCCCCCCCCCAAAACCATGAGTATTTAGTAAGAACCCTTTATGTACCAGCTATATGTTCCAAACTGGGCTTATGTGTCTCTTTTGTTGTTGTTGGTTTGTTTTTTGAGACAGGATTTCTTTGTGTAACAGCTCTGGCTATCTTGGAATTTATTCTGTAAACAAGGCTGGCATTAAATCCACAAAGGTCTGGCTGCTTCCTGCCTCCCAAGAGCTGGGATTAACAGCGTATGGCACCATGCCTGGCTGATTTTATTTCTTTTAAGTAGAAAAAAGTCAGAAGTTAACTCCAGTCATTTAACAAACAAACACCGTACAGAATTTATTTAAACTCTAACACTAGAATAGGGAATGGGACATAACAGCACTCAGCAGGTCTCCCGGGTACCAGGCTCAGCTTGGATATGGAAAGGTGGTTCAACTGAGGTTTGGCCATTTTACTGTTCCCTTAGCTCCTGAATGCTTCCTTCAGGGAGAGCACCAGAAACTGCCCATTGCCTCTTCATGTCCGTCCTGTCTGTTAGTAACAGATCTTCAGACTGGCTATGTGCCTAGGTAAAAGGCAGTGCCTTCTAGGCTGGTTTGCATTTGCATCAAGGTGTGGCCACTGATGTGCAGGTGGCCAGTTCATGGAACTTCAGGAAAGGCTCTCTAAAAAGAACCAGATAGAGAGGATGATCACCTTTCGATGTTTTACTTCTCTCTCTATTTCTTTCTGGAATTTGGACCTCTGTCAGCATCCTTTCACCTGGAGGTTGACAGCTATGGTTTACAAAAGCTGGCCCGGGAAATCCAAAGGATGCTGAATGTGTAGGTACTCTGAGGATCTGCAAGCTCAACTCTGGGTTGTGTTCCTCATTCACATTCATGTTTTGTAGGAGATAGGTTACTATTTACACAATAAGCCACTGTCATAGGTCCTGGTTGAAAGCAGCTGAATAACAATAAAGGGGGTTCTATTGATCGTACCCACCTTTCTTGTGATCCCCACTAATTCCTCCACATCCTTCTTGACCTGAAGTTTTATTATTTTCTCTGTGTACATCCTTTTGCCTTCTGTTTCTACAACTGGCTGTCCTCTGATGCTGCACATCCTTCATTCACATCTAAGAGTGTGATCTAATGGGTTCAGTTAATTCTTGTGTCTGTGCTAAGACCCTTTCTAAGTACCCGATCAATAATTAAATAAAAATTAAGTACCTGCCCACTACTGACTCGTAGTCTTCCCCTCAACTGTTTCCTTTTCATACACTGCCAGTAACTTTACCAGGAGATGTGTCTGGCTTTAAGAAATAAGTATTGGGGGTGGGGGAATCACCCTTGTTACCAAAGAACTGTTGCTCATGTTATTGAAATTTTAAATATTATAACAAATTTATGTTTATTATAAAATACATTACACGTAGGTGGAAATGCTTTGTAATAAACACACAGGCCTATTTTCTAGATTCAAAAAAAAAAATTTAAAGGTGAATCTTACATCTGGTAAAAGACTCCATACTATATTTAGAGAACCGTAAGTGTCCTGAACTTACTCTGTTCAGAATATACCCTGAACTGCATGCACAGAAGCCACACCCTTGTGCATCTCCCCTGATCCACAGGAACATACAAGCACAGGCAGCCTTGTCTCCCTGTGTGACTTGAATGGGAGCATGCACTGAAATGAGCTCTGCGTCTTGCTTTTTCTCACTGATCGCTTTGTCGTGAAGAACATTACACATTAGTGCCTGCCTTAGTGGTTCTGCTGTGATAAAATGCTATCACCAAAAACAACTTGGGAAGGGAAATGTTTATTTCAGCTTACAACTCTCGGGTCACACTGCATCACTGAGGGCAGTCAGGGCAGGAACTCCAGGCGGGAACCTGGAGCAAGACGCTGAAGCAGAATCTATGGAGGAGTGCTGCCTAGGGCTCATGGCTTGCTCACCCTTCTTCCTTATATAATTCTGGACCACCAGTCCAGACATGTCACTACCCACATGGGCTAGACCCTCCCACGTCAATAATCATCCCAGAAAATGTCACCCAGGTCTTTCCACAGGCCAGTTTAGTGGGGGTCATTTTTTTTCATCTCTTCCTAAATGACTCTAGCTTGTGTCAAGTTGATGAGAAACTAGTCTAAACAGTGCCTATAAGCTGTTTTAATGTGAACTTAGTCTGTTGGCCTCACCACGTAGAGGTTCTTTCTTAGGCTAATTTCAATGCAAATTTTCACTGTAAAGATGAGAACACTGTGTCCCTTCAAGGAGTTATGAGTTGCTCAATGTTTCAGATCCCTTGATTTTTATTCTGTAGGCTTTCCATGTCAGCATGCTACATAGGAATGTACATATGAGTACATACTAATACATTTGAGCATCTTGGGCCAATGAGTTAGCTGATATGAAATAGCTCATATCATACCAGGTTTCATTTTGAAGGCATAACAAGAGTTATGGAGAGCCTTCAAGAATAAAATAAGTTGCTAAGTTTCTATTCTCTGAGTCTAGAACAGTTGACCTTGTCTGGATTGAAAGGTACTTTGTGAAATGTTTGGGGTGGGACAAGCAAACTGAGGTTGGTTACTGGGTAGTCAGGCATAGCTGCTTCAGAGGTAGTGGAACACATAACTGTGTGTGTAGTCCTGTAGTCTATTAGTGTCACAATATCTGGATTTGCATCCGTGAGGACAAAACTTTCCAGGCAGCCTGGTTGGCTGGCATTACACTCCCAGTGTTAAACTATACCATAGGCCACCTTTATTTTACTGTGGCTCCTCAACCTATTGAAAGCTGTTCCCCTCTCGTCTGGGAAGTACTCAATTCATCTGACCGTGTAACAAGAAGTCATCAGAGCCGCCTTCACCTGTATGGTGGCACTGATCTGAGGAAAGCACCCTTAAGCACCTATATTTAGAAGATAGGCTCGCTGCTTTAAGTTCACCACCTCTAATAACCTTGACTTGCAGGTGGAAGGCAGTGTCAGGAATCATTGTAAGCCTGGTGGGACTGGTGGTCTTTGTTCTGTTTGGAGTTTGGGACTGAGGGCCAAGAGGAACATTCATAGGGACCCTGTCTGTGGTCAAGGGTGAGTCTTTTCTTGGCCCTAAAGAGCTTCTCTAGAGCCATTCTTGTTCCATGCTGTGATGAACGTAAGAAGAACTGGGGCCATCTCCCATGTCTTGGCTCATGCAGTGTTCTTCCTTTCAAGCTTGGTTATTTGGGGGAAGCACTGAGAAAGTCAAACTGCCCCTTAGGTTTTCTCCTTTTCTCTGATGGATTCCTAAACTTCTGCCTCTAGCTTTTGTATGGGGTCAGCATCCTTAGAAAAAGTAAACCGTGCCAGTCCTGGGCAGACTCTATATTAGAGACAGTATCATGTGCCGAAAGAACATTTGAAATGAGACACTAACAAGCTGGACCAATCCAGAGGAGAAAGTATACAAATGGCAAAGTCCTAGAACATCTCCTGGCAAGTGAACATAACAGCGCTCTGCTTATAACTGAAGACTTCCCTGAGAACAGAACGAACTTCTCATCTCATAGAATGGGATGTGAAGGTATTGGTAGAAGTCATAAAGAAAATCTTTCTGATCTCAATACTTTCCAAAAGGGGAATGGATGGACCAACCAAAGTGATGCACTATAGATGCATACCAGTTGCAATTCCTGCTCTGGGAAAGAAGTCGATCAGTCATCAAGAACTGTAGGTCATCAGTTTTGCCAAGCAATTCTCTCAAAGCTCTTCTTGGGACTGACTTCTGGAAATTCTGATTCAACAGCTTGGGGAGTTAAGACATGGTGTTTCTGGAGACATCTCCAGTTGATTCTGATAAGTCTCCAATTCATGTAAGCCTCAGTCAGCATGACAGTGAATGAAATCCTGTCACAACTTGCATGGTTTGGGTCCTAGAATTCTGACTAGGGGTAGCAAGGGCATGGAGAAATGACAGACACACAGTATACATACAGAAAAGCTGGGATCAGGTAGGGGTTGTGTGCTTTGAGGAAGGGACATGCTATAGTCCACAATCTGGAATGTCAGCATGTTTATTACTTACAGCCCAGGGGAGGAGTTAGCTAGTTTTGGTAGGAAGTGTCTGTTGGTGAGCCATCTCAGGCTGCAAACATCCAGGAGGAGGATGCTGCAGTTGGTAGTTTTGTACACAGTGACCATGCTCTTGCACTGAGACCCCCGAACAAAGCTTTGCAATACCTATTGGTCTAGGTTTACCAACTTTCTATGGTTCCAAGGTTTTGGGGTCCTAGGCACGGACATGCTCATGTCAAGAATACATATTCCCTCAGGTCTCCATTGCCTCTGCCCCCTACATATCCTTTTTATTTCTTAGATGTTTGGGATGGATCTCCATGACTGGTCCAGGGGAAGTTTGCTGCTATGCTCAAGACAAGACTGTCAAGGAAGAACATAGCAGCTCCTATGTCCAGCAAAACTAAAGGAATGTTTTAACAAGTCAAAGGAATGAGAGCCCCGAAGCTCATCAAAGGTTATTTTTGCAATATTAGCATGAGAAATTGACTGCTCACATAGGAAAAGGAAGGAGGCTGAGAGCCAGGATCCATTGGGAGGTAAATATGATGCCAAGAGGAGAAAAGGGAAGCCAGTCTAGGCATTGGCCTTGGCTCTTGCTCAGAGCTGAGTATAAACTGAATTATAAATCCATGTCAAAAAAAAATTCACTCAGGTCACGAGACCTGATGAAAGACACACAATACACATATTTTATTTACAAGCCATAAGCCCAGATTGAGCAGGTTTGGAGCTATACTTTTTTTTTTCCTAAAGATTTATTTTATTTATATGACTACACTGTAGCTGTCTTCAGACACAGCAGAAGAGGGCATCAGATCCCATCACAGATGGTTGTGAGCCACCATGTGGTTGCTGGGAACTGAACTCAGGATCTCTGGAAGAGCAGCTTTACAACTGAGCTATCTCTCTCACACCCAATCATCTTTTCTATGACCCATAATCAAATATCCTTCAATATTTTATCCCTTACTTGTATTCTCTCAATCCTAAATTCTTCTCCACCAATTTCTTCCTTGTTACATATTTGTCAATACGAATGTTCAAATATATAAATAAAACTTGTTGACTACATTTCTTTTTGGAGCTATTCTAACTTATATCCCAACCATGTATTCCTTGTTACTTGCTGTTTCTCCTGGTTACATGCGTATGGTCCATCTCCTCTCATGGTGGCATCTTCCTACCTTGGTTTCCTCTCTTCCTGCAATCCCTAGTCAGGTAACTGAAAACCCACCTACCTCTGCCAGCCTTTTATTGACCAACTAACTCGGAGAACAAGGCTTCACAGCATCACCTGGTGTATGTAAGGGTCTTCTTGATGGGGGTTGCCAGATCTAGGGGTCAGTACTTAGCATTAGAATACACAACAACCAGGCCAATTCTAAAAGCTGAGGAAGGAGCTGTTTCAGTGTTGAAGCTCAGGAATTATTCTGTGAAGTAGAGAAGAAAAATTGGCTCATTCAAAGATAATTCAGGAGATAAGATAACCCAGTAATAACCCAACGTGTTCCTTGTTACACTGCATTGTTGTGTCAAGGCTAATCTTCAGGTTGTGGTCATGAGTACTTTCCTTAGTTCAATGTGACATTCTCTCTCATGATGTCACATGCATTATGTATACTCTTGTGCACTATCAGAACTAGAAGGGCCTTTGGATGTGTTTCATGCTTCAAATCATACTGTCAAGGTCACAGAACTTATTAACCGTAGAGTTAGAGATAAAACTGAGGGTCAAGACTTAAATTCTGTTTGATGATATTAGGAGCTATTTTCATGTTCTTGTCTAAAGCAACTAGTGGCCAAGTCTATTCCTGGTGGAGTAGAGGTGGGGTGGAGGATAAGTAGAAACGGGGAAAGAGGAGATAACCATTATTCGTTAAACAGTTATATACTACCTAATAATTGGCTAATGTCAGTCAATGTAATATGTCTAGTGCTTAGTGAAATTGTTTCTCATTCTATATCATAAATAAGCTTAATACAGAAATAAGCTTAATACAGAATTCCATGTCTATAATTACCAGTTCTTTACTGTTTATGATTTTTAGAAGCAACTAAAATACATTTAATTATGAAATACAAAGGATATCAAAGTACTGAATAGCATTAGTCATAAAGGTAAAGTAATTTAAAATTCCATACCGTCTGTATCAGTCACTTCGTCTCTTCACTGCCACAAAGTATATGGTTGACGCAGCCTAAGGGAGAGAAGATTTCTTATGGCTCATGGTTTCAGGGGATTTCAGTTAATCACAGTGGGAAAGGTGTAATGACATAAATGGATAAGTCGACACTGGAGAGTGTAGCTGTGGCTTCTTACATATGATTCGTGACAGTAACAAAATTATAGCTGTTAAGTAGCAACAAAAATAATGTCTTCTTACATATGATTCGTGATGGTAACAAAATTATAGCTGTTAAGTAGCAACAAAAATAATTTTATGGTTGGGGTTCACCACAACATGAGGAACATGTTCTAAAGTGTTGCAACACTAGGAAGGTTAAGAACCACTGCTCTACAGTCTTAATTGTATCGACATCTTTCAGGAGTTGAAGCCTCTGCTGCTATGGGAGGAAGACTCTTCGGCCCTTGAGGCCCTGTAAAATAAAAAGACAAGTTGCATGCTTCTAATACTCTATGTGCCAAATAAACATCACAAAGCTGACTAAAGCCGCCCAAAAGCGCAGCAGGACAAACATCCCTGCAAGCATCATGTCCAGCATCCAGGGCAGGTGGTGTAGTGATGTGACCTTTGAGAGTTGTGGGTAGCCCCAGCCTATGGCTTCCGGCATTTACAGCATATGTGGTTTCTCCCATGGGTTGGCTCTGCTTGGTGCCTGTAGCTCTCCTTGGCTGATACCCTGCATTTATGTTATCTCCAACAGCCCATGACAACACATACATGTACCCTCAGAGCAGTACCATGACTCCACTGGAACTTAGGCGTCATCCCAAAGCATCAAACCCTGAACTCTCAGGACCTCTCTGTAGAGAAGCCAACCTTGCCTCACTTCTCAGTGTCTTTCTGGAACGTTGTTATAAACCTTTTGGACTGTACCACTCTTACATTTTACATCCCTACAAAACCCAAACCATGCGGGTGATACTCACTTCTATTGCAGTCTATTTATATATTATTTATATCCCAACTGTTCCCCCCTTTCTGGTTCCCTTGTAGAGTTCCTTCCCCCTCCCCTTTGCCTTTTGAGAGGGTGTCTCCCTCTCCCCATTGCAGTCTTAAGATATAGCTGGGACCTACCTCTTGATCCAGTATTACATCATCCTTATGTGTCTGTGCATAATAACGAGGGAGGGGGGAGGATCTTCTTTAAGTTGCCCTGTTAGAGTAGGATGCTCTCAAATCTCTCTTCCTTTAGGCACTCAATTTGAGTTTGCATTTTTATACCTTGGAAACATCAATGGATGGGGTCTTGAGGTCCAGAGACCTTTCTATTGTCCTATACAAGTGTATATCTGGGGGCTGGAGAGATGGCTCAGCCATTAAGAGCCCTGACTGCTCTTCTAAAGGTCCTGAGTTCAAATCCCAGCAACTACATGGTGGCTCAACAACCATCCGTAATGAGATCTGATGCCCTCTGGTGTGTCTGAAGACAGCTACAGTATACTTTCATATAATAAATAAATAAATAAATAAATAAATAAATAAAACAAGTGTATATCTTTACTTTAATATCCTTAAGCTTTTAAATAACTATCGATTCATTGTCTACACATGGTGCCTTGTCCACAACTTTAAAAACACCTATGATCCTTTCTGCACCAAACTTCACATGTTCTGGTTTTTGTTCTGGGGTTTCATTATAAATTTGGCTAAAGGTAGCCGATGACAGCCACACTACAGCCTAAATGCTATGCTGGTGTGAAATTTTCTCAAACAAATAAGTTAGCTCATTACATTTTTATCTAAGTTTGAGGACACATACCCAGAAAGTCTTTGACAGAATGTAATGCAAAGGCCATTAGGCCAGCCCATGCTCTAGTCTGTAGCCTCATGTGTATTTGTCTAGTCTTCTACACTCCAATCAGAATGGTCCATTAAGCTTTGCTTATAGCACCCTAGACTTCTCAAACTTAATTTAAAAAAAATGAGGATTTTTAGACTATATGAGTTTCCTGTAAATCACAGAAGAATTTCTAAGTGAATCTTTAAAACGTTAGAGAAACATTTAAGACCTCGGAGCAGTTGGAACCAGGACACTAGTCTCTCCAGGATTCCTGTTCATATGCTGTATCTTCTTTGTTGTGGTTCTCCCCCCCCCCTCTCTCTCTCTCTCTCTGCCTTTCTGTCTGTCTGTCTTTCTCTCATTGCAGGCTAGCTTCTATTTGAGCATCATATTTAATAGTGTTTATCCTCAACAATACTGAACTCTTGCTCTTGCCATGACTGTAAACCCTGCAAAAGTATTGATTAGTCAGGCTATTAACAAGACAGAGGCAAGGGGGCTGGAGACCAGAAGGTTCTCTCATGCCAGATAGATCTCCATTAGCTGCCCATCACAATGTGCCAGGATAATTTTTTCCAGATGTCCCAGTATCTTCTTACATTTCCTGAACAAACAAACAAACAAACAAACCAACAACAAACCCACAAACCCCAAACCAAACCAACCAACTAGCAGCCACGTGAATCTAATGTGTTTCTGGGTTGATTGTTCAGAGGAGAGGCAGGAAGAACTCTGGGTGTTATGTATTCAGCCTTTATGTAAAGCCTAGAAGACCTAGGTCTTCTAGCTCTGGCCTAGAAGAAAAGATGCTCTTGTCCAAAGGAAAGAGTATGGGAGAAGGCGTGGAAAGATTCTTATAACATAAATAGGAAGACACACATAGCTCTGGAGTCAAGGATGGAGATGAACGTAAGAATACTCTGAGGCTTTCTTTAGGAAAGACAAGTCAAACCAACAACGCATACATGTACCCTCAGAGCAGTACCATCCCATTTCTCCATCTTTTCGATGCTGGGTCTCAGAGACACTGACACTGTTCTTTTGGATGAAAGTGTTTGCTGAGGCAGCAGATTCCCCTGATGAAGTCTTTATTTGCATATTAAAATATAATAGGTCCACAGTCTTCAACTTGGACCAAAAGGAACATAAAAGGCTTTTGATCTTTGGCTCATGATGTAGCTCCTGGGGTCTTGGATAGATTATTTCTGAGTTGGTGCCCTTTGCCCAGAATTCCAGTGAGTACTCCAGGGTCAAAGATAAACTGTGTATCCAGAGATGAAAGGACAGTTGTTTCCCCACAAAACCTCATAAATCAGTTTAGATATCTTTCCCATTTTATTTTTTTTCCTGGCACCACAATATTGGGGCTGTTTGATGCATTTAACTGAAGCTATTTGTATAGGGCCTTTCTTTTTTTCTCTTGTGATGAAAAGAGTTGTCTAAAAAAAAAAAAAAAAACCCAAAAAACAAAAAAACAACGAGCTGATAAACCAAGCATCCACTCTGTTTCAGGCTGAGGGTCCAACATCTGATTGTACTTAGCAAGGAAGAAACTTGAAAAAAAAAAAAACCTCAACCCAACTTTCATTTCTTGCTTCTTTTATCCTTAAGCTCAGCAATAAACTAGCACTCTTTGGTTAAAAAGTCAAGGGAACAGATGTATAATTCTGGTGCTTCAGCATCTAGATTTCAAATGGAGCATGTAAATTATGAGAACCTGTCTCAGCTCCTCTGGGAAAGTTGCAGAAGCACGTGCCCTGCTGCTGTCTGTCATTTTCTTTCCCCACCACCTTGGGAATAGCTCCTCCTTCCGGCTGTCTGGGTCCTGCTGATGAAAAGGAACCAATAAGCAGACCATGCTGTTTCACCAGGAAGAGGTAAGTGGTTGCACCATGGGGAACTTTACCACTAAAACCTGGCAGCAGATGGGTCAAGGGGACAGTTTAGGGCGAGTACTGCATATAATTAGGAGCACACTTCAGGGTCAGCAAAGCAAAGACAGACTTTTCTTTCTGAAGGTCTGGGCTGAGTTCCATCTGACCTTTCGACCTTATGGAAGGTATGCCACAGTTTCTGCTCTGAATCCGGAGGATAAAAGAGCCTTTAGAGGGCTCTTGAAAAGGAGTGAGAAAATACTGTGTGAAGAATGTTTAGTGCGCCCATGTCTTGAAAAACAGTAGGACTCATTACGGCTTTTCAAGAAACTGGTATTGATTAAGCGGCCACGGACAAATGGAACTCAAAAGCTATAAGGACCTTCGGAACCATGTGTCAATGGTCTTTGAGATGGATGGTGTTTTTTCAACATGTCTGCATGCCCTGGACTTAGCCCAGCCCTCCTTCTAGGAAGCCACACTACAACTAGACTCGAGCATCAGCAAGCCCAGCACCATAAGCTATTCTCCATACCGGCCGAGGTGCCTGCCACTCAAATTTGTCCAGTAGAAAATAAAACCAAAGTGTGCTCTCAGACTAGACTTATTTTTCTTTTGTGTTTTTTTTCAGCTTTTAAGTACTTTCAAAGAGTTAATGAGCATAGAGTTACAAACCGTTTAATGCATGATACAGGTTATTAAACAGCTTAATATATTGAGAAAGTGAAAAAATTGGTATATTAAGGAAAATCACTAATCCATGTGTGAAAATACAGTTGGAACCCCATTTATTCTATAGCAAGCAGAAAGCATGCTTTTGGGTGCCTGCTTTATACTTCCGATTAAGTTGAGTCAATGTATTGAGTGGAGAGCGGCAGTTACAGAATTAGGGGTTGCCAGACAGCCCACAGAGGCGTCCTCAGGCAGACACTCGCCTGATATTTCCAAATTGCCTTCCAGATTCATAGTCTCCCCTTCCTTTCCTTAGTAATTAAGATTTTTAAAAAGGTGCTAGTGAGCCAGGCATGATGGCGCACGTCTGCAATTCTAGTAATTGAGGAAGTGGATGGGTGCTGACCAGAAGTTCAAGGTCACTGTTGGTCACTTAGTGAATTTCAGGCATCTTGAGCTGCATGACCTTGTTTCAACAACAACAACAACAACAACAACAACAACAACAACAACAGCCTCCTCCCAGTCCCCCAAATGGTGGTCTCTCTTCTCCAAACCACCATTTTTAAAGGGTGATGTACAGACTACTGGATTTTGTCATGGCCAGCCAGCAGCTCTGTTCCCTTAGCAGATGGAACCCTCAGTGACCCTTATGTACCAACTAAGGTAGGATGATTAGAGGAAGGGCCTAGCTGATCAGTAAATACCCCTGCCACAGGGAGTCCTAGGTTTCAACATTGGAAAATGAAGGAACTTCTAAAATGTTGTCTTTTTTTTTTTTTTTTTAAATTTATTTATTTATTATATGTAAGTACACTGTAGCTGTCTTCAGACACTCCAGAAGAGGGAGTCAGATCTCTCTATGGATGGTTGGGAGCCACTATGTGGTTGGTTGCTGGGATTTGAACTCAGGACCTTCAGAAGAGCAGTCAGTGCGCTTAACCTCTGAGCCATCTCTCCAGCCCATGCTGTCTTTTCTTACTGGGAGGCAAACCCAGGGAGAAGCAGCTGACTTACTGGTGGGGGTCAGTCTCGAACATCTGCATACACATTCCATGTTTGTTCAGGCCACATCTAGGGAAAGCAAGCAGCTCATTGTCTCTCTCACCCCTTTGTTCCTCTCCCTAGACTTTTCTAGAGGGTTTTTTCAACAAAAGCATTGCAGTGTGACTGCGTGGATGAAGTTGGGTATTCGTACACTGAGAAGTTAAGGTTTTTTTTCTTAAGGAGGCAGTTGATACAGGGCCACCATGGACGGCGGACATGGCTTACTCTGCATTGTGTCCTGTGGCCTTGTGCGTTAATAAAAAACCAAAACCCTTTTAATATTATTCATATATTTCCCTGGGAGAGGAGCCACACACAGCCCCACCCCGTACGATTTATCACCAGATTCTTTCTGCCCTCACAAAGTGCTTACTGTAGTAAGAGTGCTAAGAAGAATAATTTTTCCATCTTGCTGTAATTCTAGTGATATTTTTCGCACCTCTTAAATAGTCGCACCCTAGGTAACTCTTGTCCGACCCACCCCTTAATCCAGCTCCATATGGAGGGGAGGGAAAAAGAGGAAAGGAGAATGTGTGGTAATGAAGGATCACGGGAGATGTTTAAAAGCTCATAAAACACAGATGAATTTGCAATGTGTGTAGCCAGAGTGTAAATCACCATTTGTTAGAATACACCAAAGATCCAGAATGTCAAGAATAAAATCTACTTTAGTTCATCTCACTCGACTCCTAATGAAGGAAATAACAAACCATAAACTGTAGACTTTGTCTTCTTTCGTGGGGGGGGGGGGTTCTTTTTTATGGTGGGAGGGACTTTCTTTTCAGTTGAAAGTGAAAAGTTCTCAGTTCATAATACTTTGTGGTCATTCATCATTGGTCCAGGGAACGGCTTTCTCACTTTGTTATTTTTCTTCCTTATCTTTCCATCTCTATTCCTGATCCCTGACCACAATATGCTTCCAGCCTAGTGTGTTAATAACACAGCTTTTGAAATGTGGTCTCGTAAAATATCAAGCCTTGTTCAGAACATGCTTGTGTTCTTCACTCTTTGTTTAAACCCATTTCTAAGATTAATGCTGCTCTAACTGCAATTATCTCTCTATTTTTTAACTCTTGTAAGTTACTCTATAGGATGGACTCACTTTATATTTTTTAAAAGTCTTTAAAATTGTGGTAAAATAGCCCACAATCAAGATCTTACAATATGCCGGGCAGTGGTGGCACATGCCTTTAGTCCCAGCACTTGGGAGGCAGAGGCAGGTGGATTTCTGAGTTCGAGGCCAGCCTGGTCTACAGAGTGAGTTCCAGGACAACCAGGGCTACACAGAGAAACCCTGTCTCAAAAAAAACAAAACAAAAAATCTTACAATATAAGTTGAACGTGGTTGCACATGCCTTTAATTCTAGCACTTGGGGGTGTGAGGCAGGTGGATTTCTATGAATTTTAGGCAAACCTGGTCTATTTGCAGAGTTGTAGGCCATCCAGAGATACATAGTGAGACCATGTTTCAAAAAAAAAAAAAAAAAAAAAAAACCAAAACCAAAAACAAACCAACAAACCAACCCAAAACCAAGTGTGTGTGTGTGTGTGTGTGTGTGTGTGTGTGTGTGTGTGTGTGTTTGCGCGCGCGTGTGTGTAGAGGTTTTGGCTTGAGACATGTTCACATTCTTCTGCATCCATATTCCCATCTGGATCCCGAAGATGCTGGACCTCTATCTTTTAGACACTAACTTCCCAGTCTTCCTGAACCCCAGGCCTTGGCCATGGCTGTTGTGTCCACTGTGCTTTATTGTTCCCCCATAGATGCGCACACAGCTTGTCCCTAAGACTTGTATTACACTACAGCCAATGACCTTATGACTTTGCTTTTAAGAAATGTGCAAGATTTTCTGTGTGACATAGATTCAGAAGAGACTTGAGTGACGAAGAGGATGCATTGCCTTTTACAATGGCCGTGCCAATTTCCTGGGCCCCGGAGAGCGTGCCAGGTTTCCCAGCTTCTTACAGCATGCTGTCCTCGAAACGATCTCAACTTACTATTTTTTCCACCCAAATAGTATTATTTTATACCAATTTTTTTTTGTTTATGGAAGAGTCTAAGCATTTCATGATGTTCTCAGCGGCTATTTGGGAATTATCTGCTTCATACTTTTTTCCTTTAAAAACTCGTGCTTCATGTTTTATTTCTTACTGATTTTCAGGAGGTTTTATTTATTTATTATTTATTTTACTTTTGTATATTATACATGGTGAATTCTTGCTGTTTTTTATGTTATAAATATTTCACTCAATTTGTTTGTTTTGTCTTTAGGGTTCTGTTCCAGAAGTCTTTTCTCAATGCTCATGTAAAAATGCCCTACATTTCCTTTAAATTTCACTTTGTAGCTTGCTATAGTTCTGCATTCTCTCAATACTTGGGCTTCTCACATTCATGTCTCTAGCTCATGTGCAGAACATCTTTTTAAAGTTACAGGTCCACATGTTTAACCTTATTGTGATTTGCTTTCTACCATGATTTTCACTTTTTCTTTTTAAAGATGGATCTCACTATGCAGTCCTGGTTGGCCTGTCTCTTCCTCTGGAGTGTGGGATGGAAGATGTGGAGCACCAGGCCTGGCTCCTATCAGAGTTTCCAGGCTATCATTTCCTCATGGCACTGGACTTCGATCAAGTTCTTGTGTCCGTGTTGTGATGTTCTGACTGTGAGAATCACTTTGTCCTGTGGTTGTTGTGTCTGTTCCTGATTCTGAAACGGAGTTGTTCTCATAGTCCTGTCATTTGTCTCCATGGATGGTGGGGTGAGTCTCCACTTTGTGCTTATCCATTTCAGGATGGCCTTAGCTATTCTATATTAATATTAGAATGAGGAGCTGGAGAGATGGCTCAGTGGTTAAGAGCAGTCAGCAAGAGGACTCAGGTTTGAGTACCAGGACTCACATGGCATTTAACAACTCTCTGTAGCTCCAGTTCCAGGGAATTTGATGCCCTTTGCTGACCTCCACAGGCACTGGGCATGAACATGGTTCACAGACATGCATTCAGGCAAAACAACCACAGACATAAAATTAAAGAAAAATATATTAGAATGAGTTAGAGGTATTACCTTTAAAATATCGCCATGGAAATTTGATGAGATTCTGTGGACATGTAGATTAATTTGGAGAGCCCTGAGACCTTTTCTCTGAAAGGTCATTCTGTATAGGTCATTTTTCTCAAAGCTCAAATCATTGAGAGCTTTCCATTGCACCAACATTCCTTTATGTTCTTCAATAGGATATTGTTATTTTTAACATGATAAAGGTTATATATATCCTCATAGGGAAATATCTATTCTAGATACACTACTTTGTTGTATTATAAGTGACATCTTATTTTCAAGGTTATAATTGCTAATACATAGGAATATTAGTTTGGTTAAATTTATAATACTGTGACTTTTGTTAAACTCTATATTTGAATAGTTTTGCTGATTTTCTATGTGGATAGTAATATTATTTGAAAAAAAAATAAGTTTTATCTTTTCTAACTAACCCTAATATTTCATTTACTCTTTTGGGAAACCTATAGGATTTTAAAATTCTTTTTGAACTATTTTAAATGGAGAAGTGATAACAGGCTTCTTGTCTTGTGCCCAGTATTATTTGGAATACATTTATTCTTGATATAAAATTTTTGATGTGGGATTTTGGTAGGAAGCAGTAATTTATAGCCAATGAACATATCTTCTAATGCATAGTTCTCTGGGGACAAGTTCTGTCAAATGTTTACATATCCAAGTACCTTTTATCCTTCGTATCACAGGGGAAGAAAAGAAGGGAGGAGAAGGTGGAATCACGAAGCATCTCTCCCACACCAGGGAATCCAGGTATGCTAAGCTAGAAGTGGAGATTATGGTAAAGGAGTTAGAGGGACATGGGTAGCCAAGGAAAGAGAAGGAAGGGCTCGCTGAAATGGAGCCTTCTGTTCATAGGAGACATTGTAAGAAGAAATGGTAGGAAGATATGGGGATTGATTTCTAAAGAGCAGGAAATAACAGAAGACCCAGGTCCCTATAAAATACTCAAGCTAGTGTTTGTATATTGGACTTCCAATCAGACCTACCCCATCCTGAAGAGATAAAGCTGCTATTTTCCCTTTGTGTGCAGCTTGTTCTTGTGTTCAGTTTTCGGTTGGTGCCAGAGAATGAACTTGGCAGTCCTCATACATGACTACCAGCACCCCTGTTACAATGGGTGGGTAGATTTCAGTGAGCAGTATGGTTTGTGAGTTTCAAGGGAGCAGTTCAAGGTCTACACGAAGGGAGATCGTATTAAAACTGCATAATGCTTTGATTAGAATGGAAAATGTAATGTAGATTTATTGAGTATTTATTATTTGTCAGGATCTGAGTTGGGAGATTTTAAAGTGATGTTCCAGGCCACATAACAAATCTTTGAGACATATATCATAGTATGAGATATAGTATAGTATAAGTATAGAAGATAACACTGCATCCAAGTTCTTGTATCTTGTATCTGTAAGTTTTTGTGGTAGAACCTGTGTTCAAGCTCATGTCTCTTCCCAAAGCTTGTATCTTTATCCCACTGTGTACTCTGTTTCTCAGCAGATGTCTCAGAATGATGACACCTACTTAGTCTTCAAAGACAAAATGTAACAGTTTCTTTCTGAGATAAAGAGAAAGAACCAAAGACAGAAAAAGAGAAGTTAGGCTGCAGTGGTCCCTATGGCTCAGCAAAACATACAGAAGTAATGATAAACTAATCATTAGCAGTTTGAATGCTATAAACAAACATTTTTATGTAGAAGGTCATTATTTTTATTGTCAGAAGAGGGAGAGCATGTAAATACACATAATCATAGAAATGACAGTGCCTTTATTTAAAAACAAAATGTAAGCCAATCTATAATAAACTATGTAGAATGCTTTACACAAAAATGTTCAAAAGCATGACTTTCAGCTTACCTGAAGTGGAGAATTTTTATAATTTGAATAAATTTTGATTTTATCACTGAAAAAGAGGTTAGTGGGAATACATTGCTATGCCAGAAAATAAAGATGTTCTCATAAAAACTGATAGAGCCCTGTCAAAAGGATGATAGGAACCAGCTGGAATGTCTTCTAGCTTGCCACATCTAGGAGAATTTGAACACAGAGAGAAGCAACCCATTGAACAAAATAAGATCTCAGGAGTCTATACTGGAGGTAGTGAAATAAACAAAAAGAAGAGAAAAAAATTCTTGTCTGAATTAGATAAATGAGGAAGGAGGGGGTATAGGTAAAAAATAAGTAATTGAAAGCCATTAGAAGGTGGGAAGGTGGCTCAGTTGGAAGTGTACTTGGCACGCACTATGAAGACCTCAGTTTGGATTCATAAAATCCACATAAAGAGCATGTGTCTGTGACCCTAACATTGGAAGGGGAAGATTGGTGGCTGATCCATATGGATCCTTGAGGCTTACTGTGCAATGGGTCTAGCTCAATCTAGCCCAATCAATGAGCTCCAAGTTCAATGAGAGGCCTTGCATCAAAAATAAGATGGACAGTGATGAGAAAAA
>JADRCD010194335.1:6282-29854 GCA_019843815.1 Montemys delectorum | reverse complement strand
ACACACACACACACACACACACTTCTAGGTCAGGGCATGGGAAAATATATAATTTATGACTGCAGGTATGTGTTAGCTTGGGTTGTAAAAGCTGATTATATTGGAACTCCAAGTCAAGTAAGATTGGTTGTTATAATGTCAGGTTAAACAAATATGCTAAGCACACTGTACGACAGCAGCTAAATACATGGCTTTAAATTATGTCAGGGCATATTGTTAATCTTGCTATAAGATCCAGCAAAGTTTGGACTCTCCAAAGGCAAGAAAATATATGACTGTGTTTCTTAATGGTTCTGAAAGATTCTGGAGCCAGGGTTTGTGGTGTTCATAAAGCCCTGCACACATCTTACCAGGAGCGAGACAAATGTAGAGTGTAGGGAGAGTGAGCGGGTGCTCCAGGCGACCTGGGGCCGAGTGTGGATAGCCTTGTAGGAACCAGCTATACAGTCGTGGTCACAGTCGTGAGTCTGAGTGCTGGCTCACCCAGCACTTGGAAGGGACAGAATGCTGTGAATTGGCTCTTCCTTGAGGGGACATCAGGAGTTTCAGAAGTGTCCTATGGGTGCAACTGGGATCCTCAGCTAATGAAAGAATTGGAAATTCATTGATTTCTGTGGTGGTTCATCCTGACCACCAGTTTGATGTAATTCAGACCACTATGGAAACAAACCTCCTGACTTTACTGAACTGGATTGCTGGTGTATCTGTGAACTGTTTGAGAGTGGATCGAGCTGCGGCTGCTAACCTGGGAACTGAACTGCCAATTTCCAGACAACACAGAGAGGAGTTGCTCCAAAGAACCTTTTTAAACAGCTCCACTTCCTCCTCTACCCCTACTCCCCGTATCCTTTCTTTTCCATTGCTTCTGGCGGGTGGAGGGCTACAAGGGAAGTTAAAGTTTTAAGATCCATCATTAAAAATAAGGTTTGAAAACAGCTACAGGACCTTTGAGAGACAACACTGTGCAGGTCTGGATTTTCAGAGACGTTGAGTGCACAGAGGAAGGACAAGTGAGCCTACCTCCAAACTTGCCCATTTGGGAATCCTCTAATCCCTCTGCGTAGGTCGAGGTCTTTGAAGACAGGCCAGACAGCCTGATTTCAGTTGCTTCTGAGCCTGAGCAGGAGCCCCTGGATTGGTGAATCAGGGTGGGCTACTTCTCCTCTACCATGTGAATCAATGCCTGTTGCCCTTCCCACCAGGGCCACCTCCGAAGTCTGATGCCTGCAGAGCCAGGAGGGTGGGCTCTGGCTAGCACTTCTCTGCTCTCTGCAACTGTCTCTGAGATAACTCTCACTGTCATCTGGGGAGAGAGGCCCGTTACTCCTGCTGCCCTCTGGAGTCACTAGGGCCCTGCTGGTGGCCAGGCCACACCACAGCTCAGTGAGACACATACACTAGGACAGCAGGGACCCTGCCGGGTATGCCCTGTGTCGGGCCAGGCTGTGTGAATCCTCAGTCTCTGACTGTTCCACAAGGAGGGAGCTTTCCTCATGGTCACACGATGTCTTGAGCATTTCCTCTAAAGCACCTTGGAGTTCTGTTCAGTATGAGTTTCTTTTTTTAAAAACTCAGTTAGGCTGGTAAGACTTCATCAGGTAAAGGAGCTAGCTGGTGGCTAACCTTTTGAGTTTGGTCCCTGGAACTCAAGCGGAGAAGGGAAGAAACAAGCCCCACCCACCCACCTCCAAGCTCTTGTCTGACCTCTGTGCATGGGCTGCGGCACACTAAGTCAATAAAGTTTAAAAAATTAATTAGTTAATTAATTTGAAGGTCTGGGAAACGGCTCAGTGGGTGAACAGGCTGGCGTGCAAGTCTGAGTTTCTAAGTTTGGATTTCCAATACTTCTATAACAAGCTGGGTGCAGTGGAGAGTAACTCCAAGACAGACAGATCGGGAGTTCGATGGTCAGTCAGTCTTGCTGATTGATGTGCTCTTTGTTCAGTGAGAGACTCTGTTCTCAAAAATATAAGATCAAGAGTGACAGAGAAGACAGCCAGTATCGGTCTGTGGCCTCCGCATGTGTGAGTCCACCACACTCATGTGCACGCACAGATGCACACACAGGTTCAAAAGTGATCTAAATAAAGGTTTTAACTAGTTACCAGAGTAATTAAACTGTTTTCACACTAGCAAGTTCATGTCTTAGGGAGCCGGTCATTGCTTTGGGTATTGTGACACTGAAAGCCCACCCCTGAATGCTTCGGCCCATCCTGCATCCTGTGAGCTGGGGGTGGCTCTGCCTCTTGCTGGGCAGCTTAAACTGCTGGAGGTTGGACCAAGCACTTCAGGGTCCTGGCACATGCCTGGAAAGATGAGGATTCAGTGAGCAAGGCACAAGGCAAATGCTCAGTCAGGGTAGCACTTGCCTCTCAAGCACAAGGTCCTGAGTTCCACACCCAGATCCCACATAAAGAGCTGCGAATGGACTGTTGCACATGGTTACAATCCTGGCACTAGGCAGCTGGAGGCAGAGCAGCTAGCCTCGCCCCATCAGTGAGCTCTAGGCTGGATGAGAAACCTGTCTCAAAAGAACAAGATGGGCCGTTCTTAAGGAATGACAACCTGGGTTGACCTCTGGGTTTCACACACATGTGCACGAGCACTCACGTCCACATATGAACGTGCATTCATGAGTGCACACACACATGCACACACATACACAGTTAAAACTATACATCCATGAAAGACGATTCATGAAAGGATACTGTTTGAGCGCTCTGCCCTGTAAAGTTTTTGAGAGTCACATTACGTACAAGTTCTCTTGTGGACGGTACCAAGCAAGTCTAGATGTGTAGAAAATGCCCACCAGTGACAACACAGTCTCAGTGAGCCATTGCTCTCCCACTGAGAATAGATATGGAGACAAAAAAGGCGCAGTGGAAGCTGCCATCAGGCGCTCAGTCGGGGTGAGAGCGCTGGGGCCGGGCACGCATACACTTTGCACCTCACATTTCTCCACCGTGAAGCCAGGTAGCACAGCTGAGCTGGTGAAGCAGAACACACTCGCCTGTGGACAGGTGGTAAACCACTGTATCCCGAGGTACAAGCCCCATGGAGCCTGGGGTTGACTGGATTGCTTGAACCCTCATTTGCCTGAAGCTGAAGGGGTTGGAGAGGTCACCCTCTCTGTCACAGCCTGAGGCCAGCTGGCTTGCTGAGCTAAGGATGTCTAGGAGCCTGGACAGAACCATTTGTTTCTACCCTTCTTGGTGTGAGGACCCTGATCCCTAGTGTACTCCACAGTTTCCCCCACTCTCCTCCTCCTCTCCCTCCTCCTCTTCTCAGTCCTTCTCTCCCTCCTCTTCTCCCTCCTCCTCCTCTCCCTCCTCCTCTACCTCCTCCTTCTCTACCTCCTCCTCCTCCTCTTCTTCCTCCTTCCCCTTCTCCTCCGCCTCTTTCTCTTTATTTTCTCCCTCCTCCTCCTCTCCCTCCTCCTCCTCTCCCTTCTCCTCCTCTCCCTCCTCCTCTTCTTCCTCCTTTCCCCTCTCCTCCACCTCTTTCTCTTTATTTTCTTCCTCCTCCTCTTCTTTTGGAGAGTAGTGTCACTATGTAGCCCAGGCTGGCCTTGAACTTGTAATCCTCTTGCCTCAGTCTCTCCAGAGCTGGAATTGCAGGACTCTACCACTACGCCAGGATCTACAGTTGATAGAGCTCTGACCACCAGAGAGCTTCTGATAGACACTGGCGCCAAGCCTGAGAGGGACTTCTCAGTGGCCAAGGATACCTGCATGATATGAAGCCAGCACGGGTCATACTCCCCTTTGTAGGGATCTCCCTCTCAGACCCGTGACTTCCATGGCACTCCACGTTGGCATAAACACATGTGACAGGTCTGCTGTCAGAAGGACCATGTGGCTGGGGACTTCAAGCGGATCTGAGATGCGGTCCCAGGGAAGCAATTCACTTCCGCTGGTGTGGAAACGGAGACCTCGAACAGTGTGTGTCTGCACCGGCCAGAAAGCATGAGTGCCTGAAACTTGAGGAAGCATGTCTGGCAGGCAGAGCTGGGCACCCCTCCTCTGCCCACTTTCTCCTTCTCTCTGGGGCTTAGCCAGATCCCTAGTGTCATCTGAGTCCTGAGGCTACAACACTGAAATAATAGATGATCAGAAACCATCATGATTTTTCTCAGTTTACCCAGTAACTGGGCTACACGAAGTTGTCACCAAGGGAAGGGTCACAAAAAGAGACTGTCACATGCTATAGGAGAGGCTGAGAAGAGGAGTCATGGCTCACTCAGAGCCAGCGCAGGCTGGACTAGAACCACATCTACCTGGACTGGGCCTTTCCCCTGTGACACACATATCTGCTCTTTGCTTCTTTGTTCACCGAGCATGGTGACAATGGAATGGAGAGACAGAAGCAATTTCTGAGCTATCTGGCTAGACTTGGACCCAGCTCAGCTATTTGTAGCTGTGCAAGATCACCTCCCAGCAACTTTGTAAGTAAAAGATGTCCCTCCAAATGCCCCTCCTAGGGAGGCTGGGGTTGTGGTAGTCAATGGAACATGAACACAGATTTCTCAGGATGACTGGAGATAGACACAGCTGCTCAATAGACGCACACTATCAGCCCTAGTTAAGTGGACTCTTGGAACACCAGCACCCAGGCCTTGCCACAGATATGGAATCTGCTCATGGGGCTTTGGAGTCTGTGGGGGAGGACACGGAAATTGGGGTGCCTGGTCTGTCTGAGAAGGTTGGTCCCTCAAAACAGGGGGAAATCCTACATGAGCTCTGAAGCTTCCATACTGGCTTGGCTGGGGAACGACTGCCCCACAAAGACTCAAAGCACAAGCCATCCGATGCCCTCTCTGCTAGGGGATGTAGCTACATGGGGGTTTGTGTGGAGCAGGACCAGAGCAGGAAGGCCATGGTGGTCACCCTTGAGATGGCAGTGGCCAGACCAGGGAAGGGTTGAGGATGGACTTAAATGGACAGATTATAGAGAGAATATGGAAGTTGGGTTGAGGTGTGGAAGAGAAAGGGAGGGCAACAGTGATCATGGGATGACCCTGGAGATGATCAGCTGGGGAAGCTGAATATGAAGTGGCACCCGGACTGTAGGAACATGCGGCCTAGAAGCCAGGACATATGGGGGATCCTGGGCTTCCCCTTCCAGAGGAGGTGGTGAGAACACAGGAAATAGCCCTGGAGGTGGCAATGATCCAGGACCCCGCTCCACGGGCTGCCTGCTGTATCAATGCATTGGAGGGAGGGTCACTCAGCACATCCTCCTCCTGATTGCATGGGCTGGATCCCGCAGGCACCAGCATCTTTGTGTACCACAGGGGACTACTTCCTTCCTATGGCTCATCCTATGGTATCTATCCTACGACTCTAGTGCCACTCTTCCTGCCCTGCTCCTTCACAGAAATGGCTGTTATCTCATCCCACCTCAGGGCCTCAGACCATGGAGGGACTCTGCTGCTACCATGCTGTGTCACAGAGTGTGGTAGACAGAGAGCACACATCGTTCACCATCCAGACGAAACAGGGCCACCGTCTGCCAGGACTGCTACCTGCTGGCTACTGGTCCCAAGCACGAGGAGGCTGTGACCACATAAGTGTGGTCATTTTCCAGTCTTTTCTCTGGCCTAAGAGATTCCTCTATGGCTGCTCAGCTCAAAATGTGGACCATTAGGAACAGAGCCCAAAGAGCTGATCTCTTACTGCCTGGGTATATTCTACACATATCTTCTAGATCCATTCCTGTGAGCCTGGGCAAGACTCTCCCCACTTCCATGCTTCAGTGTCTCATCTGGACATGGGTCAGTGCCACAGCCCCAGACTGAAGGGTCATGTTGGAGCCAGGCCCTTTCTTGGTCTTTACAGAGAAGGGGTACGGTTACTTTACTGGGTTTCATTTCATGCATGCCTCTCAGTGGCGTCCCACTCGGCTCCTATGCCACCACTCCCTGTTTGTCACCCACAGCTGTGACAGCTCTTGGCTGTGTTTTGAGGCACAGCATGGCATCCTGACCCAGCGGTTGCTCCAGTTGGCTCCCAGTCTTCATTTCTGGAAACTTGGGGCCAGAGCCACACAGTAGGTTAGCAGGATGCATGGCAAGTAGAAGGCAGCCCCAGAAGCTTCCATTGGAGAATGGTGCCTGACCTTTGACCTCCCTCACTCTGAGCTCAATGGGCCACGCAGGCATGGTCTATGCCACTCAGCTACCTGGCTTTGGTCTTAGATGGGGATTTTTTGGGCTTCTCTGGTTGAAGTAAGTGGCTGTTTTAACCATCCTGACAGAGGTGGGAGAGAGGGAATTCAAGGGAAGAAGGATCTGCAGAGTGTACGATTGTGCCAGCCCTGCTGTGTCCCATGGAGTACAGGAACCTTGTAACGAGGTCAGGGCAGCAGCTTCCTCTGTCTCTGATCTAGTGTCCTAATAGGATTTTTTTTTTTTTTCGTTTTTTTGTTTTTTGTTTTTGATTAACTTCCTGTCTCTGCCCAGACAGCTGAGATGGGCTCAAGAGTCAACTCTTGCCTGGTATATGAGGGTACTGGTGTTTCAACCTCTCCCACAAGGTCATGTTCTGGAATTGAAGATCCTCCCCTCCGTGGGTCATGATTTGGACCCAGGAGACTCATTGCTCAGCTGTGAGTGTGGGCACATGACACAGCCCTCGACTTAAGGTGACATTAAGGCAAGATCAGGTAGCGTCACTTGAAAGTCACTTAATCTGCTCCACGATGGCACCAAGTGTGCTGTGTGCTCTTGTTCGGGGGCTCACTTGGGGTTGGAAGACACCTGTGTTTGGACTCCAGGCTTTCCCCCACTGGAAAGGCACATGCAGGACCCTGAGAACATACACGGGATCCTCGAAATGGAGCTGTGATTGTGCCTGACCGTGAGAAGCTGGAGAGATTCCTAAGAGGTTCTAAGCTTGTGAGATAGGACCACTGCTTAGAGGAACTCTAAATCAAACCAGGTCTGTGTCAGCCCCCTTTCAGCCAGAGGAAGTCCCTGACATTCACCCCTCGTTACCTTCTCTAGCTTGGTTTCCTGTCTGGGAATCACAAGGCTTCTTCTGGTGCAACATCTGTTTATTCAGGGTCTTATCAGAACACAAAACCAAATAGACCCTAGACTGGGTGGATTGAATGAACAGCGCTTATTGATCATCATCCTGGAGACTGATGTCCAAGATGAAGTTTCTGAAAGACCTGCTAGCCAGGCAGCACCATCCCACCATGTCTTTAGGTGGCAGGGTTGGGATCTCTTCTTGATCAGAGCCCTAACCCCATTAATAAGGCTCCACTTTCATATTCCCCAAACTACCACCTCAAACACAACGGCATTAGGGAATCAGGCTCCAACTTATAGACGCTGAGCCCACATCCAGACCACAGTACTCTTGGATGCTGGGATGGGAAGGCAGACTCACAGCAAGAACAACAACCGGGGACCTGTCACTGTGTCTCAGGTATTTACAAGAGGCATTCAGGGTTACCTCGGTACTGGCTTGGGAGGGTTTATTAGATTCCTCGTTTTCCAGGAAACGATGGAAAGATGTCTGAGGCACTCACCTCTACTTGAAGCTTTCGGATGTTCTGTTTGATTGCCTCATCCCTCCGCCTTTCTAGACTGTAAGCTCCTACAGGGTAGGGGTCTCATCTCTCTTGGTTGTCGCCACAGATCTGGAGTAATGTATGACATTCTCTAAAAAGGTCTGTTGACTTGATGAATGGATGGATGGATGATGGGTAGATAGAGATGATGGGTAGATGGGTGGACAATGGTGAGGACTGTTGAATGGACGGATGGCTGATGGGTGGATACAGGATGGATAAATGGCTGATGGCTGATGGGTGGATAGATGATGGGTGGATACAGGATGGCTGAATGGATGATGGCAGGCTGGTTGATAGCTGCAGGATAGAGGATGGTTGAATGGATGGATGGATGGATGGATGGATGGATGGATGGATGATGGGTGGATAGATGGAAGATGGATACATAGACAGAAGACAGCAGAGAGTGGCTGGCAGAAAGGGGGTCCTGTTGAACATTAGACCTACTCAGGCTTCTGAACCCTGGGTGCAATGAGTGTTGATGCTCTGAAGTGGAGGTGTAACAACAGAGGTACCCCATCCCTGCCCACTGTACTCTACTACCACCCGAGGCCAGGCACAGGGTTTACATGGCTTCATGTGCACTAGTCTTACTGATGAACACCTAGCACATGTAGCTCATTCTCTTGGACCCCTTCTGCATTGTGTGATGCTCCAGGCAAGCACCTGAGGAACTTGATTTTGGGGCTTGTCCACGATGGAATTTCTGAGCAGGAAGTGGGGCCAGGGAACAATTGATGGCTCAGAACCTGGGGTTTGGTGGTGAGTGATGAGAGCAGCTGGCTTGGGGTACCTCTAGCCACACTTGTCAGGAGTCTGAGCATGCCTCCCTGTCTCTCCCCATCACCATCCTCACTGAAGGCCATCGCAGGGACAGAGTGGTGCTGGACTGGGACATCACTGAGTTAGATTGCTAGACTCTGATCTGCATCTGGGAGGCAACTGGCGTTAGCAGAATTGCTCCATCTCATATGCATAGGCACAAACATGCATTCTCATGTGTGCATGCTTGTAAAACATGCATATTCAGGTCTATATACACACATTAAATGCACATATCTGTACTCACAGGCATGCACAGGCACACAGTGCACACATATACATATATACCTGTGGCTATTTGTTTATATCTACATGGACACACATGTATGTATGCACACATACACAGACATTCTCAAGCATGTAAACATGTAGGTATATATATGTGTTTACATGGATATGCATACACACTCATGCATATACATGCATACACATTAACCTTTTTACATGTTAACCCAATAGGCAAACACATGAATAGTTATATTAACAACTATAGGCATACACACATACCTGTAGACTAACAGACACACATGCAACAGCAACATACAAACATAGGTACACATACACATATCTTCATACATACATTCATTTAGTCCTGTAGACACATAAGTACACAATACAGTCAGAATACATACATGCTTATCTCTGTGTGTATATATACATAGGTGTATACATGCATATTCATACTAATAATTTGTATGCATAATAGTATATATGTGTATATATGCTGTATGCAGACACTCAGCTACAGCACATATGTACTCAGGTACATGTAAATATGCACATACATACATGTGCATCCTTATGCACACAAACATGAGTATTTACCCTTAGGCATACACAGGCCTACATGCATGCACACAGAGTCATCTCAGATCTCTCTCTCTTCACATGACAGGGAGACCAAGGTCCCCCACAATGGGACTGGGACCAGGGCAGCTTAGGGCTACATCAAGGCTGCTCACACACACATGCACACACACACACATCCACAGTGCAGCGAAGCCTCTTCGACTTTCAGAGTATGCTCTGATCATGCTGGGAACACACGTGGGAGGTAGAAGCTTCACCCCTGCCCTTTGGAGCCCTAGCATCAAGTCAAGTTTTATCTTCCACCTTTTCCTCTGAGGGGACTTGTGGGGACATGTGGATGCTGGTGTGTTTTAATGCCCTTGTGTATGGCCCTTCTGAATCCCCTGCCTGCAGGTAACTGGCTGTTATCCCCATGCCCCGAGCTGGGTCCCTTTGAGAGACTGTTTTGGTCAGGATTTGGGGATGAGATCCCCCTTGCAGCTGTAGGCTCTGCCAGACCGGCAGGCAGGAGGGAGCGTGTGTGACTGCCAGCTCTGGCACAACCTCCCTAAAATATTCTGTGCACATCGACAGTGTCGCTGCGAAGGGAGCATTTCGTTTTGTTTTTTGAAATGCTGTTATTACACACTCAGGAAAGCCACAAAGGCACCTTGGTGGGGCAGGATCAAAGAGATACCTGCATGGAGTGCAACATTTACCCAGTAAATGACATTGGAATTCTGAGAGTCGAATTTACATACTAATTAAAAATTCCCTTGAAAACATCTAGACCTTGGGCCTGCCTGCCTACCCACAGTGTGACAAAGATGAAAACCATTTTCATTACATGCCTGGGAGCCGTGGGGTCCCCTTCACCACGGCTCCTGCAGCCTTGTGTGGAGCTGAGAGGCAGGGTCCACAGTGTCTGCCACATTGGAGGCTGATCTCTGGCCATGGTTCCCTGCCAGCTGAAAACTCAGCTATAAAGGAACAGAGGAGCAGAGCGAGTGCTGGGTATACTGACAAGCCTTTATCGTCCAGTTTAATGTCATAAGGGGACTTTTTTTTTCTTCTGGCCTTTGGGTTCCTGGAATAAATTTTCTTTTAGGTGAGAAAGAACTTATTTCATGGCTTCAGTCCACTGTGGTGGGGGCTGGGGGTGGGATGGAGGCATGGTGGTGGGATATCTCACAACTTGGTGGATGAAGAAGCAGAAATGATGGCTCAAAGTGGGCCAGGCTACCCTTGAAGGCCAGCCTCACGACTCTTTCTATATACTATCGTGACATAGCATTGAATACTCTCTACCCCCTTGGCCAGAGGAGACTGGAGCCATCATACTGTCTGGAGCTGAGAGCCCCTGCTGGCTAGAACTCATCCTCTGCTGGGGTGCAGAAGAAGGTGAGGGCTGTGCCAATCTTATCTTTTTGCCCTGTGTCTCACTTCGTCTCAGCTCAGAGGATGGTGGGGTTGTTGTGGGATGGGGAACCCCCCCCACCTCCAAGCAACAGATGAGCGAGGAAGGGCTAAGTGGCCCTGTTCACACCCGGGCCACACAGGTCCCTTTCCCTTCAGCTTTTGCATTGGATTTGCCGCTCACCCAACCTCCTACTCTCAGGAGGGAGCATGGGAATTCCTTAAATCAGCCCTGAGCTAGGCGTCCAGAGCCGACCATTTTAAGTTTCCATTTTAGCTTGAGGGGCACATGAGAGAATGTAGAGTCTTGGGGAGCAGCACATGGCCCGTGAGCTTCAGAAAATCATGCAGGAGCCCACAGATCTCTGGGTGGATGTGACCTCTGTGGCTGCATAGAAAGGCGGTACCTCTGCCACTGCCATCACTGCCTGCCCTTGACAGACAAAGAACCCTGGGCACAGACACTTTAAGTGACTTGCCCAATCATCGAGCATAGAAGAGGTTGATGCCACGTGAGACCCACAGAATTGGGTCCCAGGGATTTCCTGTTGAAGAGACAGGAAAATAATGAAGGAGTGAAGGAGTGTGGGTGGCCAGAGTGTGTGCAACTTTCTTATTTGCCTCTTAGGCAACTGTCAATAGGAGGACATAAATCCCACCTATAGAAATGTGTGTGCAGCTTAGACATCTGCTCTATAGTCATGTGATCACACTGCACCATTGCCCTCCGGTAGAAAAAGTCATTCCAGAGCTGTCACAGGAGAGTAGTGGTGGTGGGGTACACACACCTGCCATCTCAGCACTGGGGAAGCTGAGGTAGGAGGATCTTATGGGAAAGGAGGAAGGGACTAAGAGATGGTGTAAAGGAAAGAAGATAAACTGTCAGGAAGGAGGAGGGAGAGGGAGGGAAGAGAGAGGAAGAAGAAAGGGGAGGGGAAGGTAGAGAGGGAGGAGGGTTGTAGGCAGGGAATGAAAGGAGGGGGAAGAAGGAAGGGAAAAGGTAGGTATGGAGAAGGGAAGGAAGGAACAGAGGAAGAAAGGAAAAGAAGAGAAGAGAAGAGAAGAGAAGAGAAGAGAAGAGAAGAGAAGAGAAGAGAGAAGGAAGAAAGGGAAGTCCCAGACAGTTCCAAACCATCATCTCCTTGGTCAACTGGTCAACTGGGCACATCCTAGTGGATAGCTGAGGCTCTTCCTGTTCATCAGATAAAATGCCCTGGGGCTGAGACAGCAAAGGACCCCTCCTTCCCTCTCTCTCTCTCTCCTTCCCTCTCTTCCTCTTCCTCTCTCCCTCCTTCCTTCCCTCTCTCCCTCCTTTTCTCTCTTCCTCCCTCCCTTTCTCTCTGTTCCTCTCTTCCACCCTCCCTCCCTCTCTCATCTTCTCCATCTCTCCCCTTCTTTTCTCCCTCCCTTCCTCTCTCCCTCCCTCTCTCCCTCCCTCCTTTCTTCCTTCTTTCCTTCCCTCCCTCTCTCCCTCCTGAACTCTCTTCTAGGCACTGCTCCTTTCCAACAACAGACTCTGCACAGCTGCTGGTGACCAGGACAGGGCTCCACAGTGTCCCCAGAAATGACAATTTCAGACATTCAAATAATGCCACCCCCATCCTGAGTGCATGGACTCAATCCAGGGACCCAGCCATTGCAGAGCCAAATGACAATGCATAGCCAGCATAGTGACAGAAATGAAAGTGAATGGGGGTGGGGTGAGGGCCTGGGGGTGGGTTTCTTCACTGCCTTAGAATGTGGGTCTTGCCCACATTTTAAGGATTAAAACCTTCCAGCAGGCACATGGGCAATGAAAACCAACTGAGCCTGCTCTGGAAAGAAGGCAACCACAATGACAGACTTGCACAATACACACAAGCATGGGATGTTCCACCCTGTGGCCAGAGACCCTGGAGACTCTGAAGTATATCTGGTGTCTTAGTCAGGGTTTCTATTGCTGCACAAACATCATGACCAAGAAGCAAGTTGGGGAGGAAAGGGTTTATTCAGCTTACTTCCATGTTGCTGTTCATCACCAGAGGAAGTCAGAACTGGAACTCAAGCAGGTCAGGAAGCAGGAGCTGATGCAGAGGCCATGGAGGGATGTTCCTTACTGGCTTGCTTCTCCTGGCTTGCTCAGCCTGCTCTCTTATAGAACCCAAGACTTCCAGCCCAGAGATGGCACCACCCACAAGGGGCCCTACCCCCTTGATCACTAATTGAGAAAATGCCCCACAGCTGGATCTCATGGAGGCACTTCCCCAACTGAAACTCCCTTCTCTGTGATAACTCCAGCCTGTGTCAAGTTGGCACACAAAACCAGCCAGTACATCTGGTTAGTTTTATACAGAGGAACAAGCACTCCTGTGGGAGGAGTGACAAGCATGGTTGGGGTGGGGAGCAGAGCAGCATCTTCTAAATAGCTGGAGGCATAGTCCCCGCTGTTCAAGCTGAGGGGTTCCCACTATGGTTACTGTAGGGTCAGGAGTTTTGGGTTCATGGGGTAGACTGAGGAAGATTTTCCTTTGGGTAAGAGGTTTGTTAGTTGCTAACACGGTGTGTGTACCGACAGGCAGAGGGACAGTGTTGGGTGGTGGGCTCTGGGGAGAGTTTGCGACCATGAGGTACAGTGGGTCCCTTCTTAGAGGTCTCAGGAAGGGGAAGGGTTCATGAAGTCAGGCTATCTCTGATTTTCCAGCAGGCAGTGGAGACCATGGGAGAGTGTCCCACTCTGAAGATGTGGGGGAGGGGCCACATTTAGTTGAGGTGCACCCATTAAACAGGTAGAGGGAGCTTTGCACTATCAGTTCCCTGAGGCCTCTGTGTTTGTCGAGCAGAGCCTGTAAACTCACCTGGGAACTGAGAATGGCACCTGCTATCCTCCTGTAATCAGAAACAAGCATAAAGAGGAGCCCTTCCCTGGGCTCCAGAGCTGATTGCTCTCCTCTGGCCACAGACCCTGGGGTAGAGCTGAACTCTGTGCTCAGGCAGACATCGGCCTCCTGGAGCAAGCTGAGCCAGGCTTTGTCAGCTGATGTTCTCTGAGTGGAAACTGTCTCAGCCCTGGGCCTCCAGCTTTAATTACACCAAGGCTGTTTACTGCAGGTAATTATCACCCTTAGGTGACTGAGGGAGGCCGCCTCCAGCCCCACATCGCCACTCTGCTTCTACACCTAGAGTCTGCCGGCACAGGCAGGAAGCAGAAGTTTGCTGGGTTTGCTCTGTCACGGTATTCACTTCTCTGAATTCTTTTCTATGAAAAACCTGGTAATAAGTAAAATGAAACACGTGTACCCAAACAACAGGAGCAAACTCTGATTTCCTGCTTGAATTTCTATAAAAAGAAATAGATCTTGGATCATTGGTGGTTCAGCAGACAAAGGCGCGTGGAGCAAAACCTGATGACCTCAGTTTCATCCTCAGGGCCACCGTGGTGGAAGGACGCCAGCTCCTGTAGTCTGTCTTCTGATCTCCACATGCACACTGAGGTATACACCTCTGCATCTTACATAAGTGTAATATATGTGTATACACACACACACACACACACACACACACACACACACACACACACACATGCACGTATATATAAACCATGCAATCCCATAGACTCTGAGCCCCATCTCCTTGTGGCTTACTCACCCAGTCTGTCTTCCCGTGGTATGTTCAGTGTTTTGGAGGCCAGGCTGTCTCCTTCACAGCCATGCCAGTCATGGCTGAAAGTCTTACCTTCTGCACGGAAGGACAAGGACCACCAGGGGAGAGCATGATGGCTGGTGTTTCCCTCACTTCTTGGGGTACAAAAGGTCCCTGGTACAGGCAGTGGTATGCCCAAAGTTGCACCTGACATTGGCCTCCTCTTTCAGGTCCTGCTTGGGAACCCTCAGCTCAGGATTGTGTTTGTGTTGAAGGCAGAAACAGGTCACAGGAATTCTGGAGCTTGTGAAGGGAAAAGGACCGTGGGACAGTTTGGTCATTGCTCAATGCTGCAGACATGGCACCTGTGCAGACCCGGCCTGCCCCTCCCCCCTCTAATCCAGATGGCCCTGATTCTATCTCACACTACAGTCACTGAGATGACAAAACTTACAGAGGCAGTGGCTCCTATCTTCTGCACAGAGGAAGGAGCATGGTGGCTCAGGAGAAGTGGAGACTGGCTGGGAACCTCTGGCGCCACATGTCCCAGAGGTGAATGCACTATTAGACTCAGCTGTGCCCTGTGCTCCTGTAGCAGTTACCACAAAGACACCAAAGCCCCCTGGCTTACAGTTACCTGCTCAGAACCGCACAGCTCTGGTCACAGTGGATTGTGTTGGCCTTCGGGAGTCGGGCTTGGACCCAACGGGGATTCAGATACAATCAGTCCTTTAATGCCCCCAAGCATATCCTGCTCAGTGTTCAGGAGGAGAAAAGACAGAGGCAGAAGCAAGAAGCAGCTGAGCCCAGGTGGTGGCCATGTGCAGACTGATCCCCATCTCCACCTGCTCTGTGGGTCCTCTGGTGGGTGCGTAGCCTCACTCATCAGAGAGTTGTGCTCTTCACTCCCATCCTGCACCATCCGGTAGTGCCTGGGCAGGTCCTCTTAGGAGGTAGAGCACACAGGGTCTAGGCTATTCAGCACCAACAAGCCTCCCATGAGGAGAGGAGCAGCAGGTAGAAGCAATAATACAGAAGCCAAATGGGAGTGTAGGAGGGCCCACGTGGGTGTGACAGAGCCTTGCATCCAGGTTACACGGTGCTGGAAATTGGAATATCAACAAGAAAGAGTACAGCTTGGAGAGTGATCCCTTATGAGCCCTTTGGTTGCTGGTGCACCTGTGCCTTCAGAGTCTAAAGCAGGCTCAGTGGCTGCCTTGATGCATCCTGGGACCCTAGAGATGCCCTACCTGAGCCTACCTGAACCTGCCCGAGGCGGTCATGTGCTGTTACTTCTCCTTTCTGGAAACTTCTCTTCTAGGATGAGCTCACCCTGATGGGTTTCCTGGATGAGCTGTGTTGGAGTGGTAACTGCTGTGCCATCTCCCCCTGTTCTAACCAGCCAGCAGCATTCTGCCCCACGGTCTCTACACTGGGTATTTCAGATGGGAGGAAATAGCTGTCAAGTTTACCTGGTTAGTTGGAATGGAGGTTGAGGATCTCAAATGAGATAGGCTCAGGTATGTTTCAGTCAACTCCAGTATTTATGACACTACTTCTAACTGTAATAGCAAGTGTGAGTTGTAAGGACTTCAACTCACCCAGGAGACACGCCTCTGCTGCGTCTGTGCCAGAGGGTTAACTGAGGAGTAAAGATCCTCCCTGACCGTGGGCAACCCGGGCCACTGAGATGAGATCCACCCTGACCGTGGGCAGCCCAGGCCAGTGAACTTAGAGATCCATATGGTAGTGCAGGCCAGAGAATGGGGCCACACACTGACTAGAAATCCACAGAGACAACCCTGAGTTCCCTGTGTCCAGGTTTGGTGAGCAGTCAGGACACTGGGGCCTCTGCTTCATTAGAACTGAATGAGCAGAGAGGATTCAAAAGCTCCACTCAGCCAGTGATATGCATCCACTTCCCTGGGTCTCTGAGGAAGGAGCCAGAACTGTCTGTTATTGGAGGGGAGCTACTATCTCCACGTCAGGTGTTGTGTCGACCCCTTTCCCCCACCATGACAATAAACAAGCATCTATTCACATCAGATGGGGACTCAAGAACACACAAAGTAACAATCACACCCAAGTTCAACCTAGTGAATGCCTGAGGTCATGGCGGTTACTCACAGAACCATGAGAGATCTGAAGCCAGCTCCATCACTAAGAAACACATCCTGGCATGGTTGAGGACTGTAGTGGCTATTCCTGGTTGTCAACTTGACTACATCTGAAATGAATTACAATCCAGAATTAGAAGGCTCACCTGTGGCCCTAATCTGGAGGCTGAGAGATACAAGTTTGTGACCTGAATCTTGGCATGGAGACCTTGAGGAATAGTGGCTACGAATCCCATAGGATTAACATAGAAAGCTCTGAGTTCAAGGTCATCCGGGGTTAAAGGTGTGGTGGCACACACCTTTAACCTGGGCCACACTTTTTGCTGGAGACGTATATAAGGACATTGAAAGAAGGAAAGTTCTCTCTGCTTCGCCTGCTTGCCTTGTGGGACTGAGCAATTGCTGGATCCTTGGACTTCCATTCACAGCTGCTGCCGAGACTGTTGTTGGGAGTTGATTGTTGGGAGTTGGACTACAAACTGTAAGTCATCAATAAATCCCTTTACTACATAGAGACTAAGTTCTGTGACTCTAGAGAACTCTAACTAAGACAAGGACCCAGGATCCTGGAGTCCACCTTTGCACAACATACAGGCAGCTCCATCTTCCTAGACTCCTCTCCCCAGTAATTGCCCCTGCATATATAACCTCAGGGAGGGACCTTCTGAATCTTGTATGTTTGGGGAACTTCCTCATCCTTGTTAGTTTCCTTTACTCCTTAAGTCCTGTGAATCTCCCTTCTCCCTTCAGGAGGGGTTATTTCTACCTAGAGGAAACAGCAGCCCAACAAACAGACAAGAAATTGCCACAGATCTCAAAGCTAAGCCTTCTGAGTCTGTCTCATCAGTAGTTCTAAGGCAAGTTACAGTGCTGGGACTAACAGACACCCGCCACTCCTAGCCCTGCCATGTCACTCCTCTCTCACTAACACCTCCTCCCAGCTTTCCTTCAGGATGCCTTGCTTGTCTCCAGGGAGTGCAACACTCCTTTTGGAAGCTCTCAGGGTCTTCACTCCAATCACTCAGTGCCAGCCATTGAGAAACCAAAGCTTTTGTCCCCTCTTAGTGCCTGGCTCCTCACAACCTCTGAGGTCTGTATGGGGCCTGCACTCCTCGGCACCGACTCCCCACAGGGTCTGCTCATGCCGCCTATGCCCCCTGGACACAGTTCATACACACTGGCCTCTACGTTGAGACCATGGCAGAGCCCCGTGCCCTTGTGATGAAGTATGGACTTGCCATCTGTGTGTCTGTCCACCATGGACTTGTCATCTGTGTGTCTGTCCACCATGGACTTGTCATCTGTGTGTCTGTCCACCATGGACTTGCCATCTGTGTGTCTGTCCATCATGGACTTGCCATCTGTGTGTCTGTCCACCATGGACTTGCCATCTGTGTGTCTGTCCACCATCCACTCATTTGGACACAGTCCAGACCCCTGCTTCTTCAGCCCCTACAACACCTCCCCAGTGGTATGTCTTCCCTGCCGCTCACAACCCCGGCAGGACACTGATCTCCAGAAGGGCTGGAGTCTCCATTAGACTGGGGCAAGCTCATAAGCTTTCACTTGAGCACACGACCTAGCTCTGAGGACTGAACCCAGTCTGCTCCTGCTTGCTGGCTTTGTCTCATGAAGTCCCACAGGTTTTTGCCATCTGAGAGAGAGTGCTTGGGTTGCACTGACTTAAAATGAAGGGAACGTAGCATTAGAAGATTCAGTGCCAGGAGCTGATGTTAGTACCCAGAGGAGATAGACAGTCTTCGTACGCAGCTGCCAGGAGGGAAATGACTTCTCTATGCACAGCATGTTGCGATCAGGTCGTGTGCTGCCCTGAGTTACTCCATTGTACAATATACTTACCATCATGGACCCCATGTTGTATAACATGCTTATCATCATACACTCCATGTTGTACAACGTACCTGCCCTCAGTGACTCCATATTCCCTCATGGGTCTGCCCTTGGTTGCTCCATTTGGTTGCTCCATATTGCACACTGGACCTGCCCTGGGAGATTCTATTATTGTACAACAGATCCTGCTCTGAGAGATTCCATGTTACAAGCAGAATTTCTCTTTTTTGAGGGCAGAGAATGACTATACCTGGTGGACACATAAACATTGCCATCTTACCCATGCCACAGACAAGGTACACTCTTATTCTCCAAAGAAGAAAGGATGACGCTGTAGAAATTATCCAAGTAAATTGGGACTGTACATTATATTAGGACTGTAGATCATATCAGAAAAGCAGGCCTGAAAACTTAATAGACTAGCAGTAGCAGACTGAAGAGAGGGTGGGTGTAGGGTTAGATTTCTACTTTAAAACCTACTTTAATAAGGGGTTTTTTGTTTGTTTGTTTTTTGTTTTTTCGAGACAGGGTTTCTCTGTGTAGCCCTGGCTGTCCTGGAACTTACTCTGTAGACCAGGCTGGCCTCAAACTCAGAAATCCGCCTGTCTCTGCTTCCTGTGTGCTGAGATTAAAGGCGTGCGCCACCACTGCCTGGCTTAAAAAGGGTTCTTAAATGCTTTACCCTCCCTTCTAGCCCACCAGGGGAGGTGTGGACCTGTTTAAAAGTAGTTCTTTGGGGTGATAACAAATTTCATTGTAGGATATCAGTAATCCAGTCTGAAATATCAAGCACAATCGGTAGCCGCGGTGGCATCAGCTTGATCCAGAAGAAACTTCAAGGCTCTGATGAATCAGCACAAGTCCGCAGAAGCGGCAAGACCCCGGGAAGTTCTTTGGTTCATTTCTCTCTACAGTCATGACAAGCGAATGCAAGCGGAGGCCAGCAAAGCATTGCAAGGCAAACCAACGTCAAGTGTCGTAGCCTTGTTGCCAGCAGAGTCGCTGTGCCTCTCCCTGTCAGACTCCCTTAGGCCTCTTTGAACTGCCTTGAATTTGCTGCATCCTCTTCAACACTTTATAGTTAAATACATACCAACTGTGCGTGTGTAGATACATTTATGTGCATATACATACATCTACCTATGTGCACGTGTCTATGTGCATATATGTAGGTCTATCTATGATGACTAATGCTAATTGTCAGTCTGACAGGATCTAGAGTCACCTGGGATATAGGCCTCTAGCCCAGTCTGTCAGGGATTAGATTATATTGGCTACATTAACTGATGTAGAAAGATACAATCTAACCAGGCAGCAGATCTTAGACTTTTTTTAAAAAATGATTTATTTATTATTATAAATAAGTACACTATTGCTGTCTTCAGACACACTAGAAGAGGGCGTCAGATATCATTACGGGTAGATGTGAGTCACTATGTGGTTGCTGGGATTTGAACTCAGGACCTGTTACCCGCTGAGCCATCGCATCAGCCCTGATCTTGGTTGGACTTTATGAAGGAGAGAAAGCAAGCTGCACACCCGTGTGCATGCATTCATTGCTGCCCTCTGACCATAGCTGTAACGCCGCCAGCTGCTTCTGGCTCCCCAGACGCTGACCTTCTTGCCTCAGTGGATGGAGACTAGAACTGAGAGTAAAGCAGACTCCCTCCTGTTGTTCTTGTCAGGGTGGTTTATCATAGTAACAGGAAAGAAGATGAAGACAGCATCTGTCTATCGCGGATCCTTATTTATCACCTAGAATCTGGATGGTTATATTACCTGAGAGTTAGTATTTGTAGTTAAAACTGGAATAATGGAGCAGACACCTGGGCCAGCTGTCAAGGAAGTGAGGGCCACTCGGCAATCGGTTGTGACGGGAACCGATATGCCTTGGGATTTTATTGTTATTTGGTAAATTATGATGTTGAGGTGCACGAGTGTGTCGGCTGCTGCTGATGTAGTGTGTTGATAACACTTCTGGCATTCAGGGTGTGCTTTTCATAGCGTGGTCCTTTAGTTCCTCCAAGGGCTATAGCTGGTGTCCCAAGGTGTCACTGATGCTGATGCAAGATGGGGTTTCTGTGGATGGAGGTGGGGAGAACCACAAGTAGGTGGGAGGTTAGACCTCTGGCTGGACTGAGGCTCAGCCAGGATCACCTGCAATTTGGTAAAGAGGGTATTTCTGAAAAAGCAGGGAAGCATTTCAGTCCTTTCATAGTCTGGGGGCGGGGTGTAGCGTAGAGTGATGGAGAGCTGCAGGAAAAGATTCGGTGGCTGGAGGGACAAGGGGGCAGTCACTGGTACACAAGGAGAGGGTTGGGCCTTAGGTGGAAGCAGCAACCGGCAGTTCTTCATGGCAAGCCCGGACCCTCCTCTGACCGCTGTTTTCCGATGACATGGGAGGGAGACAAGGTCTGTGTTGGGAGATGCTGGACAGTGCCCAGGAGTTGGGGAGAAGAGATGGAAGGAGGTTCACTCTGTGTAACCAGAGTGATCATTCTAGCGAGGGTGGTCACATAGTCACTTCTAAAAATATTCAAAGTTTAAGAATTCAGTATTGACTGAGACACAGGCCCCAGAGCTGGGCTGGGAATGAACTCCATCCAGATTCTGGCGTTGCTCGATACAGCACCAAATGCTTCACTTTGCGCCCCAGTTTCTCCCTCTATCAGTCGGGTTGAGATGAGAGCTGATAGGCAAGGGACATGGCTGGGCAAAGGAACAAGATGTTCATCTGCCTTGCAAGGTTCTGTTTTAGGATCCTCACTGTCGTCCCTCAGCCCTGACAGAACCTGCACCACAGCCCTGGGTTTCCCCCCTCCCTCTTTCTCTCTCCTTTCCCTCTCTCTCCCTCTCCCTCTTTTTCTCTCTCCTCTCTCTTCCCCCCCCTCTCTGTCTCTCTCTTTCTCTCCCCCACTCCTCCTTTCAGGACCGAGCTCTTACAAGGCCACTGAGTCCTGCTTGGGTCTGAGTGACCAGAGTCATTTATACTCTCCAAAAGCCTCAAGTTGGGAAACTGAGCGACAACCAGCACCCGGGCTCCACTTCCTGGGAGCTCAGGACTGGAGACAGGAACCCTGAGACTGAGGGGTTCAGTTGAGGGGGCAAAGAGGCAGCCTTTGAGGAACTGTAACTTAAGGCTCTCAAGAAATCCCTTGCTGTCCCACTATGTATCTTGCCTCAGACTTGTGCCTTCTGTGCTGACTTCCTTGAGAATCCTTCCCACCCAATCCTAGATGTGGATGGGGAGCGGCGGTACCACCCTCTCCCCTGGCACCAACCTGTGAGTAACTGTCAGCGCTGAGACTGCTGTCTGGCAAGGTTAAGTCTTTCATAAATAAAATAATCAAAGACATCGAGTAGTGGGGGCAGGGAGGCAGTCAGGAAACTGTAAAATCAATAGTGGCTGACAAGAGAATTTACTATTCCGTCCGCAATATTGAAAACAGTATTTCTCAGGAGCCCGAGGCTGCCATCCTAGCAAAGACGTTGGCTCTGGATTGGACTGTCATGGTCAGAGAAGAGAAGCCTCAGATATTTGCTGCCCCCTGAAGCCCTGCGGTGGGATGTCCTGGACATTTTAGATGCCATTGAGGGCATAAAGGAATCCCACCCTTACCCCTCTCAGGCTCCAAGCTGCTTTTGATTTGGAAGTGGAGTAATGACATAAATCTTGATTCACAATGATATATAATTTTTTTTCCCCTGGAAGAAACTGCCTGGACCGATTCTGCAGGATGCAGACTGACACCCTGAAGATCAGAGGCTGGGCCCTGCGGCCTCAGCTTGTCCCACCGACCTTCTGCCTTGATCGGCTCCATCCCACCGAAGGACTCCTTCTCCACAAAGGCATTTAGATGCCCCGATTTGGATCTTAGTTCTCTCCGTTTCAAGTGTCACAAACTAGCTCATCGCGATTTTAACAAAGCAGGGCAATTTATTGGCTCATAAACTGAAGAATTCAGGGGAGAGCCTTCAGGCCTGGTTTGATTTAGATGTTCCACAGAAGGCTTTAGGCTTCCACTCTTACTTTCCCAGGGACCACCCCTGCAACACGACTGCTAACGGTACATGAGCAGCCAGCGCACCTTGTGCCTTTAGACCTCAGTACAAGAGAACACATAGGATGAGACCTCAGGAGAGAACATGGATGGGACCTGGCCTGGTGCTTGTGGAAGGTAGCTTTGCCTAACTGTGAAGTGGGGAAAGGCAGTTCTTGAAGGGAGTACGGATGCTGATGGGGAGCACACAGGGACGTGCTTCCTCATGCTCGGTCCCTCTGTGAGTTGCTCTCCCTTCTCACGACCCTGAACCTGGTGGGAGAGGGAAGGTCTGGTTGCCCCAACTAAGCACTGTCTTTGTTCATCGGTTCAGCCCAGACTCTAGGACAGGGCTGCCACCGTGAACTTTCAGCACCACGGTGAACACCATGAGTCATTTTGATTGGCACCTTGATGGGATTTAGAACCACCATGGAAACTGTGCGTGCCTGTGAAGGAGCTGGTAGATAGCGTTAACTGAGGGGGAAGACCCACCCTAAATGTGGGCAGCACCAACCCACGGGGCTTCTGTCCCACAATGAGAAGAAGGCCATGAGCTGAACACCAACCAGTGTTCATCTCTGTGTTTCTGACTATGGAGACGCCGTAACTGGCTGCCTCATGCTCCCCTCAACACAATCTCCCCTCAGTGACAGACTGCACCTTCAAACTTCGAGCCAAAGGAAAGGCTTCCTGCCTTAAGTTGCTTGGTCAGGCTGTTGTCACAGCAACAGGACAGTTAGCTCGCACACTGGGGCTGAATTAAGGGAGGTATTGCCCATGCTGCTCTTCATTCCTGAGCTCCTAGGCCGACAGTTGAGGGGTTCAGACAAGTGAATGAAGTATTGTTCTGGGTTTTGTGGCTTGGGACTCTCAGGGGGCACCCAGGGTGCCACCCTAAGTACCTCTCTCCATCACACGTTTGTTCCTTGGCATCTTGCATGTGTTGGGAGATGTCTACTCCCCAACAGAAGGGCACCTGAGGACTCCAGGATTGTCCCTAACCACCATCGCTGTCAACTGGAGCGGCAGAGAAAGGCGATCCTCTTCCATCTCAAAGCCAACATCAGTGGCGTCATTGTCCTCACCTGCGGCTGTCAGATAGGAGACATTAATGTGCCTGGCCTAACATCCTTTTGATAAAAGGCACCCATTTCCTGGTCTGAGTCAACTCCAGGGCACTGCGGCCCCTGGGAGGGGCGCTTCTGGTAGCTGTTTATGATCTGATACACAGAATCTTGTGGCCACAGTAGGAGAGTTGACTTGCTCAAGGACCCAGAGAGGATCTGGGGAGAGAGAGAGAGAGAGAGAGAGAGAGAGAGAGAGAGAGAGAGAGAG